>OY720207.1:24808447-24873555 GCA_963082605.1 Rhodophaea formosa
TTTGCCGATTTGCGGCGGGAATCGATGCTAATCGACGCGGAACAGTGAAATGAAGGTGAAACAATAGTTTCAGGATGCAAAGAAACGAAGATAAAAGTACAAGGAGCCAAAAACAGGTGTAAAATTGGATAGAATTTATCAAATTAGAAAATACGGTATTTCTGAGTGAAATCTCTTACAAAACTGGCTGGAAACGACTGTATTATACTTATTTAGGTACCAAAAAGCAAATTAGTATGCAAGAACAGGACTATATTCAACTATTGAGAGCAAAAATTTCGTATCAACACACGTAAATCGCCTACTATGAAGACTTTTGTTGCTATGGTAGGTACAAAGATGTGAATAATTCGAAAACTACTGGACCGATTTCAACAAACGATACGTCAAACGACGCGGCGCGGTCAAAGTGCGGGAAACCTCCTCG
The DNA here is from genome assembly GCA_963082605.1 of Rhodophaea formosa. NCBI lineage: Eukaryota > Metazoa > Arthropoda > Insecta > Lepidoptera > Pyralidae > Rhodophaea > Rhodophaea formosa. Next base: position 24,808,875 of record OY720207.1, read on the forward strand.
AGTGCTCGGTTCCTTGAAGGCTCGTGAATCCTCTCTCATTTGATCTTTGATCCGGTGAGAGGGGCGCGGGTTGACAAGGAATTCGGGACGGTGCACCCTGGGCGACAGCCAATAACTCCCTGGTAGACAGGGTCTTATTGGTTGTTGGCCAATATCCTGCTAACAAGCGCGGCGTGTGTTGGTATACCAAACACGTCGGGCAACTCGTTTCCCCAAATTGATGGGGCCGAGGGCGCTGTACCATTTATGGTCGGTGCTGCGAGGAAGAAAACCTCAATAATAAATTACCCTAATCTTCGTGGCGCTAGTGGGATGAATAACGGGAGGGGAGTCCCGTTCCTAGCGCCAATTCATCATGATGGCGAGTCTAAAATCCGTATTACCCCAGGAGGGTACCGGCCATGCCGGAGAATCCCTCCCTGCGTCTTCGGGCGTAGGCAGCCCCACCGTATCTGGGGGGGGCAAGATCCGTCAACGGGATGAATTCCCGCACCCGGGCCAGGTAGGCCAAAGAGAGGATGTCCGGGAGGATGATGTCTCCGATGCGAGCTCACAAATGAGCTTCGAGTCGGTGACATCAGCCACCCGTGACAGCAGTATTGATGGGCGCCGCAAGAGGAGCTTGCTAGGCGCAGATGATGATGGAGCCCCGCATAAGGTTTCAGCCACGGGCAGCGGCCGCAGTCGCTCGATTACGCCGAGCGATCGCAGGGCCAGGGCTGAAAACCTGGCAGCCCGCAGAGCTGAGGCTGAGCGGATCGTAGCCGAAATGGCGAAAAAAGCGATGGCTCAAAAAGTTACGAGGTCACTGGAGGCCTCGGAGGAGGGAGTGCCAGCAGAGGCGCTCAAGCAACAGGCGGAGGCCAGCATCTCCATAATAAGAGAGGTTGCGACGAAGTCGGGAAACCTTAAGGGCACCTTCGTCAAGAGCCTTAAGGAAGCCGCAGCCTCTATCGAAGCGGCAGTGTCGGCCCTACATGAGCGGTCGACAAGCGAGGAGACGCAGAGGCTGCAGGCCTTGAATGAGCGCCTGGAGGCCAAGGTGGCGGCGCTAGAGCGCGAAATGTCGGAGTTGCGCGCTGCGGTGGAGCGATCTGCGGCAGTAGCACCTGCAGCAGCAGTCCCCATGCCAAATGGCTCAAAGGACATGGATGAGGTCGCTGGGCTCATAATGAGAACGGTCGGCCCTATGCTGAATGCCCGGTTTGAGGGCATTCAGGATAGGCTGCTACCAGAAAAGCGGCTGCGTCCCCCACTGGCGGCGGACAAACGGAGCGCACAGGTTTCAAGGATACCGCTCCTATCGTCGTCGGAGAGTGATGGTGAGGGTCCTCAGATTCCGGCACCCACAAATAGGGTCGCCGAATTCCGGAAAAGCCCGGTCCGCCAACAAGCCCCTAAAGAAAAATTGGGGAGAAAGCAGCGCCGAAGGCAGCGCCTTGCGGAGGCTCGTGCTGCCGAGCCAATGCCTTCTACCTCAACAGGCCCCAGTCCTGCTGTTGAAGCGCCTTCACGTAGGCCCCAGGCTAAGCCCCAAAGGCCGTCGGCGAGAAATGTGTCCCAGACCAGACCCCGCGCTGTGTCACCGATGGCTCGCCCTCTCCCACCTGCGCCTAAATCCATGGATGTACCATGGTCAACGGTTGCCAGGAGAGGTGCTAGACCGGCGAGACCAACAGTAGCAGTTGCTGCTGCCCCGCCACGGAAAGCCCAGGCTCCAGCGAATCCCCAGCCCCGGCTCCGCCCACCGCGCTCAGCTGCGGTTCAGATTAAACTGAGGCCGGGTACGGAGGCGAGTGGTGCTACCTACGGGCAAATTTTATCTGTTGCCCGTGAAAGGGTTGACATCCAGTCCCTGGGGATAACTGGAGTTAAAATAAGGCGTGCAGCAACCGGTGCTCGAATCCTTGAGGTGTCTGGTGGCGAGAGGGATGAAAAAGCCAATATTCTCGCCGCCAAGATGAAGGAGGTGCTGGATCCTGAGCTTGTGGAGATATCCAGACCTCAAAAAACGGCGGAGATTCGAGTCCGGGAGCTGGACGACTCTGTAACGGCTGAAGACGTCAAAACGTCTGTGGCGAGGGTTGGTCAGTGCCCCGAGGACGAGGTGAGGGTTGGAGTGATAAAAGAGGACCGCTCCGGCATTAGATCAGCGCTTGTGCGATGCCCAGTGGTAGCGGCCAGGCGCCTCACGGCTGCGGGCGTGCGCCTTCTTGTTGGCTGGTCTTCGGCGCGGGTCGTTGTCTTGCCGTCGAGGCCTCTACAGTGCTACCGCTGCTTTGAGGTGGGCCACGTTGCACAGACGTGCACTGCGGAGGCCGACAGAAGTGCGCTGTGCCTTCGGTGCGGCAAGCCTGGCCACAGGGCTGGGCAGTGTGTGGACAACCCTCACTGCGTCCTCTGCGCGGGGCTGGGAAAACCGGCGGGACATAGGGTCGGGAACAAGGCGTGCACTGCCTCCCGACCCAACAAACGACGTGGACGGCGTGCTGCGGCTAGGGCTACGGCCCAATCGCAGCCCGCCGAGCCGGCGCAACGTAGCGCTTCGGATGAGATGGAGGTTGGGGCCATCTCATAATTATGGCCCTTAAATTCCTTCAGGCGAACATCAACCACTGTGCCAGGGCTCAGGATTTGCTTTTCCAGAGCATGGCACAGTGGTTGATTGACGTGGTGGTTGTCGCCGAGCCATACTTTGTCCCTCCCGCTGACAATTGGGTGTCGGACAGGGATGGCCTGGTGGCTTTGATTTCTTCGGCGTACTCTTCGCCCCCATTGAACGTGGTGCGAGGTCACGGAATTGCCTCTGCTCTGTTGGGTGGGGTGGTCGTAATTGGGGTGTATTTCTCCCCGAACCGGCCGCTCCACGAGTTTGAGGACTTCCTGACCGAAGTCGAGGCACTTGTGCTCAGGAGCCATCCTCACCCTGTGATAGTTGCTGGGGATCTCAACGCCAAATCAACGGCGTGGGGATCCCCAGAAACCGACCCGCGGGGTGTGGTAATGGAGGAGTGGCTCATCACGCTCGGGCTAGCTGTGCTGAATCGGGGGACGGTCCACACGTGCGTGAGCTGGCAGGGCGGTTCAATAGTGGACGTTACGTTCGCTAGCCCTGCCATAGCGTCGCGTGTCCATGGCTGGAGGGTGTTGAAAGACGTGGAGAATCTGTCCAATCACCGTTACGTACGGTTCGACCTCTCCGCGTCTGCAGTCCCTCCGAGCGGCCCAAGCCTGACCCCGAGTCGGCTCGGCCCGGGCTGGAAGGTAAAGTGCCTCGACAAAGAGCTCCTGCATGAGGCAGCTATAGTTCAGGACTGGTTCCGTGCGCCGGTCACCGTGGATGTTGAGGGCGAGGCTGAGAGGTTTCGGGGCACAATGGCTACTATTTGCGACGCCTCAATGCCCCGAGCCGGTCCTCGCCCTCCAAGAAGATGGGTATATTGGTGGTCTCCAGAGCTATCCCAGCTTCGCGAAGCCTGTTTTGTGGCGAGACGCCAATATGCCCGCTACAGAAGGAGAAGGCGCCGGAACGAAGACGAGGAGGCTGCCCTGTGCAGGGCTCTCGTGGAGGCGAAGAGTGCGCTGAGTGTCAGTATTGCCGCGGCAAAGGAGGCGGCAAGGGGGGAGCTTCTGGCGACTCTAAATCGCGACCCGTGGGGACGGCCGTACCGTATGGTTAGGAAAAAATTCCTGCCGTATGCCGTCCCCCTCACGCAGAGTCTCCAGCAGCAACTTCTGGATGATGTGTTGGCCGCTCTTTTCCCGCGGCGTGCTGATTTCCAGCCCCCCAGTATGGCTCCACCATCGGTGGTACGGAGCGAGGACAGTTCCGAGGAGATCCCCGAGATAACCGGGGGAGAGTTAGGCGCTGCTGTAGTCAGAATGCGCGCCAAAAACACCTCCCCCGGCCCAGATGGCATTCCGGGTAGAGCCCTGGTCCTCGCTCTAGATGTTCTGGAGGAGCAGCTGAAGCCGCAGGGAAGGTTTCCCCAGGCGTGGAAAACGGGACGATTGGTCCTGCTGAGGAAGGAGGGACGACCGGCGGATTCCCCGTCTGGCTTTCGTCCTCTTGTGGTGCTTGACGAGGCGTGCAAACTGCTTGAACGCGTTATTGCTAACCGCATCGTCAAGCACCTTGAGACGGTTGGCCCCGATCTTGCGGATTGCCAGTACGGGTTCCGCCGGGGCAGGTCCACCATCCACGCCATCCTGAGGGTAAAATCTGTGGCGCAGGAAGCGGTTTCCCAGGGTGAGGTCGTAGTAGTGGTGTCTCTAGACATCACCAACGCATTTAACTCCCTCCCCTGGGCTTGCATCATGGAGGCACTCCGCTTTCACGGGGTGCCAACATACCTGCGTCGCATCGTCGGCGATTACCTCTCAGGTAGGAGGATCATCTTCCCTGCGCATAGCGGGTGGAAGGAGAAGGAGGTGACGTGCGGTGTTCCGCAGGGGTCTGTCTTAGGACCACTCCTGTGGAACATCGGCTACGACTGGGTGCTACGGGGGACCAATCTTCCGGGTGTCGAGTTGGTTTGTTACGCCGACGACACCCTGGTGGTATCCCGTGGCACCTCGTTTCGTGAGGCGTCAATACTCGCCACGGCTGCTGTCGCTGATGTGGTGCGCCGGATCCGGCGACTGGGTCTGGAGGTTGCGTTGCACAAATCCGAGGCGTTGTGCTTTCATGCCCCTCGGAGGCGACCTCCTCCAGACTCTGGACTGATGGTGGGCGGGGTCCAGATTGCCATCAAGCCGTCGATGCGTTACTTGGGCATCGTCCTTGATGGCAAATGGAATTTCGGCGCTCACTTCGCGGCACTGGCACCGCGAGTCGTGGCGGCGGCGAGCGCGCTGACGCAGCTCATGCCGAACCTTGGAGGTCCTGAAGCGTCCTGCAGGCGCCTCTACTTGGGAGTCGTGCGGTCAATGGCCCTATATGGTGCCCCTGTGTGGGAGGAAGCCCTGAACCGGCAAAATATCACCCTCTTACGGAGACCGCAGAGGGTGATGGCGATTAGAGCTGCCCGGGGCTACCGCACGATCTCGTATGAGGCAGCCTGCGTGCTGGCTGGCTCCATACCCTGGGACATCGAAGCGAGTGCCCTCGCGTCATTATTCTTTTGGCGTGAGGAGGCGCTGGCCCGGGGTCACCGTCCAGCACCCCGTGAAATAGAGGGACGTCGTGATGAGCTGCGTCAGCGCTCAATTGAAGAGTGGGCCTTGAGGCTGGAGCAGCCCTGTTTCGGGGTCAGGACCGTTGAGGCGGTCCGCCCAGTCTTGAGCCAGTGGCTGGCGAGGCAGCACGGCTTGCTCACGTTCCGCTTGACGCAGGTGCTTTCCGGACATGGTTGTTTCGGAGGTTACCTGTGTCGCATAGCGGGCAGGGAGCCGTCTGCTGTCTGTCACCACTGTGATGGTTGTGCGGACGAAAACGCCCAACACACCCTGCAGAGCTGCCCAGCCTGGGCTGATGAACGCGCCGCAATGTGCGCGGTCGTGGGGGACGACCTTTCGCTGCCGACCGTGGTCAAAGCCATGGTCGACAGCGAGACATCGTGGAATGCGGTGCAGGCCTTTGCGGAGCAGGTGATGCTCCGCAAGGAGGCGGCGGAACGAGAGCGAGAGGACACCACCGATCTCGCCATCCGCCGCCGGCGCACAGGGCGCAGGAGGCGCGCCTATGGCATGCACCTGCAGCCCCCACAATAAGGGTCGGTCGAGTGGTGGAAACGGGATTCCGCTGCTCGGCTCTCAACGACTCTTCGGGTGTAAGTCGTCAAGTGTCACGACGACTTTACCCCTGCGGGTGAGGAGAGTGGCCGTAGGGCCCACCCCGCACGCTCGCTCTGATTCCTCTCCTTTGAGAGGATCCACAGAGCGAGCAAAGTAGAGACCGCAAAGCGGTCGCCGCGCCGGGGCTGTGGAGCCAGAATAGCACACGCCCCCGGCACAAAGCGGCACAGAGGTGACACCGCGGAGTTTAGTGGCCACACCACATAACCGCACCTGGCGTCCCGTAGCCCGTGCGGTATCCGAAGGGATTCTTCGCGTTATAAAAAAAAAAAAAAAAAAAAAAAAAAAAAAAAAAAAAAAAAAAAAAGGTTAGGTTAGGTTAGGTTAGGTTAGGTTAGGTTAGGTTCCCCCCCGATGGTTCCCATCTTGTCGCGATGGGGGGGCTCTAGTAGCCGCGGTCTCGCCACCCGCGGTGAAGCTAAGAGGAACAGGGCGGAAGGCGCTCGAGGAGGGTCTGGGCAACCCACCTCGCGCCTGACGTAGAGGAAGACAACCTCTTAAAAAAATTACCGGAGGAGGCCCTCACTTTGAGTGGCCTGGCTGTGGGTGAAGGGGGTGAACTCTCCCTACACCCACAGTCGTAGTAGGGGTCGCGGGGGAAGAGGAGTGCCGGTATTTCGGTGGGCCGCTCTCCCTGTCCTCCGCGACCAAGCGTGGCCGTGGCGCTTGGCGCGGCATCGGTGGGGCCGCAGGGGAAGAGGAGTGTCGGTATGGCGATGCGCCGCTCTCCCTATCCTCTGCGGCCGATTTGGAGAGTGCTTTGATCAGTCTCTGCTGCGCCGTGATCTGTGGTCCGAGGCGGTGGAGACTGATCAAGGCAAAAGTGAGGGCCAGTTGGGTGGCGGAGGCGGGACTTCGTCACTTGACAGATGGCTCTCGAGTTGGAGGAGCGTGCTCGGGTGTCAGGCACGTCCTTCGGGGGCGGGTTGTCGCGGCCAGGGGCCTATGAGCCCTTGACCGCGATAGCCCGCCCGGTGTAGGTGGCCGCTCCGATCCCTCTGCTGTCACTTTGTGACTAAGAGGGAGTCGTGAGCGTGCCTTGGAGGGGTCGCTAAGCGCGACCGCCGCGCCGGGGCTGTGGAGCGAGAGTAGCACACGCCCCCGGCACATAGCGGCTCAGTAGTGACACCGTGGAGTTTAGTGGCCACACCACATAACCGCGCGTGGCTTCCCGTAGCCCGTGCGGTATCCGAAGGGATTCTCCACGTTAAAAAAAAAAAAAAAAAAAAAAAAAGGTTAGGTTAGGTTAGGTTAGGTTAGGTTAGGTTAGGTTAGGTTAGGTTAGGTTAGGTTAGGTTAGGTTAGGTTAGGTTAGGTTAGGTTAGGTTAGGTTAGGTTGGGGTGCTAAGGGCAGGAAACCTCCTCGAGTGCCTGGTCCCTTGAAGGCTTTGTTTCTCACATTTGATCTTTGATCCGGTGTGAGCGACGGGCTGACAAGGGATTCGGGACGGTGCACCCTGGGCGGCAGCCAATAACTCTCCGATATGCGGGGTCTTATTGGTTGTTGTCTGATATCCTGCCGAGACGCGCTCTCACAGCTCTGCTTCCAGAGCTGTGCAGACGTGCGTGGGGCGAAAGCGGGGTCCTTTCGGGCTCCTGCTCGCCGTGGCTGCTGCTGGCTTGGCTGTTGGCAGTCGCCTAGGGCCGGCCTGGGAAACCGGGCGACATGGTCGATCTCGTAATCCCATAGGATCTTCCTTTGGGACCGAGGGGCTTGGCTTAACCGCCCGGCCCGCGAGGAAGACAACCTCTATAAATAATAACCCGTATCCCGAAGGTCTGGCGTGCCCAAGGGATGAGTATGGGAGGGAATCCCATCGCTAAGCGCCAACCCACAGGGACCTCACCCTTTAAAGGAAAATCATGATGGCGTCTTCTAAAATAGAATTACCCCAGGAGGGTACCGGCTGTGCCGGAGAATCCCTCTCCACCTCTTCGGAGGTGGGCTGCCCCGTCGTTTCTGGGGGGGGCAAGAACCGCCATGGGGACGCAAGTCCCCTGCAAAACCAACTGACGTCGCAGCAAGATGCTGGCTCCCTTTCGGACACCGGGTCCTGGGTGAGCGAAGATAGTTGTCCCGGAAAGACGCGCCGCAAAAGGCACCACAATCCGAACTCCGGTTCGGATTCAGAAGCGGCTGTTAAATTGCGGGCTCGGCCGCCCAAGAACAAGGGTGGTCGTCCAAAGGCGGCTCCCGTGTCGGCCGCAGCTAGAAGGCAGTTGGCAGCAGCACGTCGTGATGAGGCTGAGAAGCACATCACTGACCTATCAAAGCGTGCTGCGGCCAAAAAAGTGACGGAGGTGGCAATCCCGCTGGACGATGGCAACCTGGCATGTGCCCTGAAGGACCAGGCTGATGCCAATCTAAAGGTGATCAGGCAAATCGCCACTAGCTCTGGGAACCTGAAGGGCACATTTGTGAAGGGGCTCAAGGAGGCGGCCGCCTCGATTGAAGAAGTCGTGGTGGCACTCGGAAGCAGGACTGCCTCTGAGGAGACCGAACGGCTCCAGGCCGTGAACAGACGCCTGGAGGCCAAAGTGGCGGCGCTTGAGCGCGAGATGGCGGAGCTGCGGGCTGCGGTGGAGCGGTCCACGCGCCCCGCACCAGTGGTCGAGGAGACTCGGCAGGAGGCTGATGAGGCGCAAAAGCGCCTCATCCTAGACACCATAGGACCTGTCCTTAACGCCCGATTCGAGGGTCTACAGGGCCGCCTCCTGCCGGAACCCAAACGGCGACCTCCATTGGCCGTCGACCGGCACATTGCGAGCGTCGCAGCAGCGGTGCAGGACATGTTGTCGGACCTCGACTCCGATGAAGAACCTCTTCCTGCTGTGGCGGTCAGCAAAACCGCCCAGTGGCGTAAGACTCCGCCTCAGCCCACCCCTGAGCCCACTCAGGGCAAAAAGGGAGGGAAAAAGGGAAAAGGGAAAAAGAAGGTGGGAGCCAACGCGCTCCCTTCGGCTGAGCCGTCTACATCGTCGGCTCCGGTTCCGCCTGCGCCAGCGCAGCCTGCCAGCAAGGCACTGGCTTCGGGGAGACCTGTCAATAAGGCGGCGAACCCTAAGGTGACGGTGAGCGCGAAGCCCGCGCCCCAACCCGCCCCACGTGCGCTGCCACCTGCCCCCGCCTCCATGGAAGCGAGTTGGTCGCAGGTAGCGAAGCGGGGCGCTAAAAACAAAGCACCTTCTGGCCCTGCCGGCCCTCAGGCCGCTCGTGCCCCAACTGGGCCAAAGCAGAATCCTCTGCCCAAATTGCGTCCCCCGCGCTCAGCGGCTGTAATTATAAAAATACAGCCTGATGCCGAAAAGCGGGGTACGACCTATGCGGAGGTCATGGCAATGGCCCAGCAGCGGGTAAACATCGGAGAATTGGGCATCTCCGGTGTCAAACTGAAGCGGGCGGCAACCGGCGCCCGCTTAATTGAAATTACGGGTGCGGACAAGGACGGCAAGGCCGATGCCTTTGCTGCTAAATTGAGAGAGGCCATGGACCCACTCGTAGTGGAGGTGTCCCGCCCTAAAAAATGTGCGGAGGTGCGCGTGCTCGGGCTGTGCGACTCGGCGACGCCCGACCTGGTGCGTGCTGCAATCGCCCGGGTCGGTGAGTGTCCCGAGGCCGACGTGAGAGTCGGCGAAATCCGTGAGGATCACGCCGGCACTCGAACAGCGTGGGTGAGGTGTCCCGTCGCGGCGGCCAAACGGCTGACCGATGGCAGGCGACTCCTGGTCGGATGGGCATCGGCGCAGATAAAACTGCTGCCGAATAAGCCCATGCAGTGTTATCGCTGCCTTGAGGTAGGGCATGTGAGTCAGCGATGCACTGCAGAGGTAGACAGGAGTTCGCTCTGCTACCGTTGTGGGAAGCCGGGCCATAGGGCCGCCCAGTGCAGTGCTGCGGCCGCCAGCTGTGTGTTGTGCGCTGGCGTCGGCAAGCCGGCGGGACACCGAGTCGGGAGTGCGGCATGCCCGAGTGCGCGCAAGAAGAAAGGAAGGGGGCGGGTTGTGTCCGCGGCTACGGCCCAGACACAACCTACCCGCACGGCTCATGAGGCCACCGAGGAGATGGAGACAGGGGCCTCCGTATAATTATGGCCCTGAAGTTTCTCCTGGCGAACATCAACCACTGTACCAGAGCTCAGGACCTGCTGTCCCAGAGCATGGCGCAGTGGTTGATAGACGTAACGGTGGTCGCTGAGCCGTACTTCGTCCCCCCCAATAGTGACAATTGGTTGGGGGACTTGGACAGTGTGGTCGCGATCGTGTCTTCGGCGAGTTCTTCGCCTCCAACAGATATCGTGCGTGGCCATGGAATGGTCTCGGCTCAGCTGGGGGACTTAGTTGTGGTCGGGGTTTACTTCTCGCCCAACCGTCCGCTCAGTGAGTTCGAGGCATTCATGGCCGAACTCGAGGCGCTTATTCACAGGAGCCACCCTCGCCCTGTCCTGGTCGCTGGGGATCTCAACGCCGAGTCAACGGCGTGGGGATGTCCCGCGACTTTCCGCCGGGGAGACCCTCGGCGGTTACGGGGTGAGGTTGTTGTCGAATGGCTCATCTCCGTTGGGCTGACGGTGTTGAATCGGGGTTCGGTGCCCACGTGCGTGCGGCCGCAGGGCTCGTCCATAGTGGACGTTGCCTTTGCGAGCCCTTCTGTAGCGCGCCGTGTGGTTAGGAGCTGGAGTGTGTTGGAGGATGTGGAGAATATCTCAGATCACCGCTATGTGCGGTTTGATCTCTCCACGTCCTCGGTCGCTCCGAGCAGCCCGGACTGGGCCCCGAACGAGGTCGGCCCACGGTGGCAGTTGAAGCGCCTCGATAAGGAGTTGCTGCAGGAGGCGGCCATCCTGCAAGGTTGGTCCCGCGCGCCAGTTAGTGTGGTGGTAGAGGACGAGACCGAGTGGTTCCGGGGTGCCATGACCGCTGTCTGTGACGCGTCTATGCCCCGGGCCAGTACTCGTCCTCCCAGAAGGTGGGTGTATTGGTGGTCGCCGGCTCTCTCGGAGCTCAGAGAAGCCTGCTCCGAAGCGCGACGCCAGTACGCCCGATACCGAAGGAGACGGCGCCGGGATAATGGCGAAGAGGCCGCCTTGCTGGCAGCACTGTTGGAGGCGAAGGACTCCCTGAAGACGGCGATTGCAGCCGCGAAAGAAGCGGCAAGGGAGGAACTGTTGGCCACATTGGACCGCGATCCATGGGGGCGCCCGTATCGGCTGGTCCGTAAAAAGATCCGGCCCTATGGCGTCCCTCTGACGCAGAGTCTAGAGCCACAGTTCCTCGAGGAGGTAATTGCCACTCTATTCCCGCAGGGAGTGGCAATTCAGCCCCCCAGCATGGCTCCTCCAGAGGAGGCTAGGAGCGAGGACCGGGATGAAATCCCGGAAATAACCCGGGACGAGTTTGGCGCTGCTGTAAAAAGATTGCGCGCCAAGAATACCGCCCCGGGTCCTGATGGTGTTCCGGGACGGGCGTTGGTCCTCGCTCTGGACAGCGCGGAATCCCTGGAGGAGCGACTGAGGGGGATTATGAACTCCTGCCTCGAGCAGGGAAGGTTTCCCAAGGCGTGGAAAGCAGGACGCTTAGTCCTGCTCAGGAAGGAAGGACGACCGGCGGATTCTCCGTCTGGCTTCCGTCCACTCGTTGTGCTCGATGAGGCTGGCAAATTGCTGGAAAGAGTCACTGCTGACCGCCTTGTCGAGCACCTCGAACGAGTTGGACCAAATCTCGCGGATTGCCAGTACGGGTTCCGCCGGAAAAGGTCGACAATCCACGCCGTGCTGAGAGTGAAGTCCATGGCGCAGGATGCGGTCTGTCAGGGTGAGGTGGTCGTGGTGGTGTCTCTTGACATCGCCAACGCCTTTAACTCCCTCCCCTGGCCTTGCATTCTGGAGGCACTTCGTTATCACGGGGTGCCGTCCTACCTGCGTCGGGTCATCCAGGACTACCTCTCAGACAGGAGGATAGTTTTCCCTGCTCGGGATGGTTGGAAGGAGTGCGCAATGATGCGCGGTGTTCCACAGGGATCTGTCTTAGGACCGCTCCTGTGGAACATCGGCTACGATTGGGTGCTGCGGGCGGCCAATCTTCCGGGAGTCTCGGTCGTGTGTTACGCCGATGACACACTCGTGGCCGCCCGCGGTGCGACGTTCCGCGAGGCGTCATTGCGCGCCACTGCGGGAGTGGCGCAAGTGGTGCGCCGAATCCGCCAGCTGGGTCTGGGGGTGGCTCTCCATAAATCCGAGGCCCTTTGTTTTCATGGTCCTCGGAGGGGGCCTCCCCCCGACTCCAGCCTGATGGTTGGCGGTGTGGAAATCGCCATCAAGCCGACGATGCGCTACCTAGGCATCGTCCTTGATGGCCGATGGAACTTCGGCGCCCACTTTGCGGCGATGGTGCCGCGTTTGATGGCGGCGGCTGGTGCGTTGACACGGCTCCTTCCGAACCTAGGTGGTCCGGAAGCGTCCTGCAGACGCTTGTACATGGGGGTCGTGCGATCAATGGCCCTTTATGGCGCCCCCGTTTGGGCAGAGGCCCTAAGTCGCCAAAATATTGCCCTCTTGCGCAGACCGCAGAGGGTGATGGCGACCAGGGCTGCCAGGGGATATCGCACGATCTCCTGTGACGCAGCGTGCGTGCTGGCCGGTAGTATACCCTGGGACCTAGAAGCCGGGATCCTCGCGTCCTTATTCACGTGGCGCGAGGAGGCACAGGCCCGGGGTCACCGACCAGCACCCAGGGAGGTCGCAGGACGCCGCAATGAGCTGTGTCAGCGCACCATCGAAGAGTGGAGCCAGAGGCTGGAGCAGCCCACTGCTGGGCGTAGGACCGTCTTGGCGGTCCGTCCAGTTTTAGGCCAATGGTTGGCAAGGCAGCACGGTGCCCTGACATACCGCTTGACACAGATACTCTCCGGGCATGGATGCTTCGGAGGGTATCTGTGCCGCATAGCGGGTCGGGAACCGTCTGCTGTTTGCCACCATTGCGACGGATGCCAGGACGAGGACGCCCAGCATACATTAGAAAACTGCCCAGCCTGGGCGGTGGACCGCGCGGAGTTACGCACGGTCGTGGGGGACGACCTCTCGCTGCCGACCGTGATCAAATGCATGGTCGACAGTGAGACGTCGTGGACAGCGGTGCAGGCCTTTGCGGAGCAAGTAATGCTCCGCAAAGAGGCGGCGGAGAGAGACAGGGAGGACACAACCACCCTGGCCATCCGCCGCCGGCGCCTAGGGCGCAGACAGCGGGCCTTTGGCCTGCACCTGCCGCCCCAATAACACGGGCCAGTCGGGTGACGATTACGGGACGTCACTCGACAATCATGGCCCCAGGCTGGAGGCGCGTTGGGTCGTCAACGCGCGCCTCGCCTTAGCGGGTAGAGATGAAGACCGACGGGTCGCCCCGCTGGCCGCTCTTCTCCCTCTCAGTCGAGGGGGACAAGACCGGCCGGGAAGAGGCCGCTGAAAAAGCGGCCGCCGCGCCGGGTTGTGGAGCGAGAATAGCCCACGACCCGGCAAATTGCGGACGAGAGTTGACACCGCGGAGTTTAGTGGCCACACCACATAACCGCACCTGGCTTCCCGTAGCCCGTGCGGTATCCGAAGGGATTCTCCGCGAAAAAAAAAAAAAAAAAAAAAGGTTAGGTTAGGTTAGGTTAGGTTAGGTTAGGTTAGGTTAGGTTAGGTTAGGTTAGGTTAGGTTAGGTTTTTTTTTTTTTTTTTTTTTTGTTTTTTTATTTCATACTTCTCCCTCCAACTTAATCGGAGACTGTGTCTGCTCGTTTTAAGTTTTAACAATTTTATATTCATTCTATCATTCTTTATCATTGCCTTTCATTCTTAACCTTTTATACTTTATTCAAACTAAGATTTTATTACTTTATTCATTACTTGTTATATAAATTTGTGCTTGTTTCTCATTTGTTTTATTTCAAGTTATTAACATTTGGTTTTTCTCCGATTTATTCTTTTCAAATATTTTACTTTACTTATCTTTATTTATTTGCAAGATCCCACTTATAATTCTACTTTTACTTTCATACCATTGTCTCTCTCTACCTCTACACCTCATTTTCTCATTTGCCCTCCCTGACCCTCCTCAGTTATTTTAAATAGAAGTCACCTTTTATTTGGCAGAATTTCATTATTCCACATTAACTGACGGAGGGTGAGAGAAGGCTAACACCTTCCATATATCCCTACATACTGAGTGGTCACGGCTTCTCCAGTAGGCTGGCTGAGCTTGGGGTACAATGGGAAACAGGACGAGACACCAGGTCCCGCTCTGAGTCGCCACCACAACATTGTTGTGAGCAGTCGGTTCAAGGTACCGGTCTGCGGCCAAGCCTGGGCTGAGTGAGGCTATTGCCCTCTCAGCTACATCTTCGCCACTTCCCATATCCTGGTTTTTGCGCGTCCCGTTCTGGCCCCCAATGCGTCCCGCACCACCAGCATACGGCTCCCGGTGGAGCACCGTGGCCACTCTACACTTACTCACATATCTGGGGCCCCACTTTACTTCAGGATTGGCCTGCTTTATTTGGTTGGTGCCCGTCTCAATTTTAGCAGTATGCTATGGCCGACCTGGCTATCGCGTCCCACCGCCTCCTCACCGGGCATTCGCTGTAGAATGCATTGTGGTCCGCGACAGCCAGTCCGGCCTTTTTACAGTTTTGGCAGCTAGGTTTGCCTCCTGCCTGCCAGTCCGGGCACCCATCGCGCAGGTGAGTGCCGCCACAGTGGCTGCACAGATCCACAGGGTCCTTGCAGAAGCGCCTAGTATGTCCGTACCCTAGGCAACGCGAACACTGCGCTAGGGGAGACTGGTCCTCTGCTTGGATTAACTGTAGATCTATGCGTAGGCTTCCAGCATCAACCACCCTTTGCCATATCCGGGGGGAAGTACTCAATACGATGTGGTTTGTGAGGGGGTTTCGTGCTTTTTTCCTGTACTTCACTTCCACTCGATTTTCCTCCGTGCTGAGGCCCTCAAAAACATGCCTATTTTGGCTTCTCATAGCCTTAAGAACGTCCTCGTCGCTATGTCGGACGAGGACGCTCCTCAGGATGAGAAGCGGGTCTCTGTTTTTGACGTCCTCAACACGCAGGCCCTTGCCCTCTTTTTCTAGCCTTTCCCTCACCTTCTTCCTTTCTTCCTCACTAATACAACTCATCACTATTTTTTGATCTTTCGCTTTTCTTACTCTCTCTACGGTGACCCACCCCTGTTTAGCGTCTACTGCCTCTCTGATTTTTTCCAAAACTTGTTCCCCGGTATCTTGTGTGTCTTCTGAGGTTACTACTAAGGAATGTAGAGCGCCTCTTTTTGGCTGGGGTGGTACGGGTTTTAGTCCTATGACTGCTCCCGCGTAGGTCTGCTTTTGACAAATATCGTTTTGTCTTTCCAGTATGTCTTTTAGTTCCTTCATGTTTTTGTTATTCTCTTCTATTAATTTTGCGTTATCCTCAAGATGCCGTAAAAGTTTTTCTTCGTTTTCCGTATTATTTTTCTGCACTTGAGGTTCTGGAATTTTTGGGTTTGTCTGATGTACAGGCGCTGATTCCCGTTCCATTTCGCATTCCTTGACAAGCTTGTAAAGCTTATCTAAAGCTTGGAGGACGCCTTCTTTTATATCACTTTTCAGGTTCCGGGAATTGTTTAAAAGCAGTTTTGCCTTAATCAAACAGGCCTTTGCCTCGGCTGTCCTTGTTTTTAAGACAATCTTTGGGGAGCTGTTGTCCTCTGTTTGGGCTTGTATCACCCGGTCGTCCTTGTTTTTCTTAAATATCTGTTTAGCTACAGGGCCAGCCTGTTTTGTTGATTTTGGGGAAATATCTGTATTTCCTCCCTTTTCACATTCGCCTGCACTTCGTCCAACAGAAATTGTCACCGTTTTGGGCGGAGACTTTGCCTCGTTGTTTGGTTTATTATTGCTAAGTGGGGTTCTTGCAATCATTTTGGAGGGATGTGTCAGCTGCTAAAATATAAACTTGTATAAGTAGTATAAATGTGTACAATAAAATGGTATATACAGCTAAAAAGCAAAAGTCGATGAACGAATATTATTTGTCAGTTTGCGACGGCAATAAAGTTAAATAGCTAGTCAATATTTATTAAGTTTGTAAAAGTTATAAAATTTTATGTTATTTAATTTGTTATGGAGTTTTTACAGGTGATTTGCTGCGAAACACTGATAAAGTGATACCTTTGGAATAAATTCTGATTATAGAATTTGCAAAAGTATGCACTATTTTACTTTTAATTCAAAAAAATTTTTTGTTTCAGGTTTTGAGTGCTGCGGATATGCGGCGGTAACGCCGCAGATCGACGCAGGGTGACCACAGGAAATTTTGGTAGGTATTTTGACACTGGGAAACGAGAATTGGTGTCAAAAGTGAAAAACTTTAATTTTTTAATCGATTTGGCCTGTGAAAAGTTTACCTTACCGATGAAATAAGGGTGGGTGGGAGGGCGATTTTTTGTCGGTTTGCGGCGGGAATGCTGCAAATCGACGCTGGGCGACTAGGAGAAGTCAAAAGAATAGTAATAGTGAAGAAAAAAGTCGAAGAAAATTCGCCAGGAACGAAAAACAGATGAAAATTTGGCCTAAAATTACAATTTCGAAAAAGATTCCTTAAATCGGTGTTTACGCAGCTAGATCTTGCTCGAATCTACTGTATATGTATTATCTAGTGCTAAACTAACGAATTGGTAGAAAATTGTGACAATAGGTTAAGATTTCGGAGCAAGATTTTTGAGGGTTAGGTTAGGTTAGGTTAGGTTTTTTTTTAAGTTTCCCCGAGGGGTTATACCACCTCTCGAGGGAGTTTATTGACTAATAATCTTATATTTAAAGTAACAGAATTTTAAGGCTAAAATTACATATGTTATAGTTCTAATTTACAAATACTTTTACTTTAATTCTGCAATTTGATACAGAATCTGATGTAATATATATACATATACATACATATACATATACATATATATACACACACACGTGCATACATACACACACGATGCATATATATATACATATATGTTATTAATCTAGTTTCACATAGGTTGTTTTTTTTTTTTTTTTTTTTTTTTTTTTTTTTTTTTTTTTTTTATTTTACTAGCTACCTCCAACATAATCGGAGCCTGTGTTTTCTGATTACTCTTACATACTAGTTCTCGCATTCATGCCTCTCGTACTTTCATACTTCATACTTCATACTTATCTTTCATACATCATCTTTTACTCGTTTACGGATGGGATTTCCGTTTAGGTATCGGTTCACTGTCTAGCTATTATTTCTTTCGGGGTGTTTTATTTTCTAGGGTGTGAAATAAATCGTACAACTTATTTTAGTCGGTTTTTCTTTTCCTTACCACGGGCATTATGATATGAATTTTTCCATAATATACATTTACTTTTATTATTATTACATATTTTGCTGTTTGTATCTCATTTCTATCTTATATTAAACATTTATGACTTTCAACATTTTCTCTATGACGGGGCTATTCGCCCCCCTGACCTTCCACGGCTCAATCCAATAAAATACAATTTTATTGCACTGAATATAATTTTATTCAAATTTAAACCGTGTGAAGGTGAGGGAAAACGAGTACCCCCGCGTATTCCTTGCACACAGGTGAACGCGGCATCAACTGGTACACTGGTTGAGTTTGAGGCTCGGGGGGATCGGTACATAACCAGATCCAACCTCGAGACGCCCTCACAGCGCTGTTGTGAATGGTCGTTTCGGTCTTGGTTACCTTGTGTTCCGCTGTACTCCCCCCAGCCTTTTGCCCCTCCAACAAACGATCCCCAAGGGGATGCCGTATTCACTTTCCTCTTTCTTACAGCTTTGGACTCCCAACCATCTATACAGTCCGTTTGCACGACAATATTTGTGCCCGGATCAACCTTAGCAATATGCTATGGCCGACCTGGCTATCGCTTCCCACCGCCCTCTAACTGGGCATTCGTTGTAGAATGCATTGTGGTCCACGACAGCCAGTCCGGCCTTTTTGCAATTTTGGCAGCTAGGTGTGCCGCCTGCCTGCCAGTCGGAGCACTCAGCACGCATATGGGTGCCACCACAATGGCTGCACAGATCTGCAGGGTCTTTGCAGAAGCGCCTGGTGTGCCCATACCCCAGGCAGCGCGAGCATTGCGCTAGGGGGGACTGGTCCTCTGCTCGGATGACCTGCAGATCTATGCGTAGACTGCCTGCATCTACCACTCGCTGCCATATTTTTGGTGAGGTGCTCAGTACGACATGGCAAGTCAGGGGATTCCTTGCTTTTTTGCGGTATTTAATTTCCACCCTATTTTCTTCCGCGCTGAGGCCGACAAAAACATGCTTATTTTGGCTTCTCATGGCCTTTAGAACGTCCTCGTCACTATGTCTGATGAGGACGCCCCACAGAATGAGAAGCGGGTCCCTGTTTTTGACGTCCTCAACACGGAGTCCTTTGCCCGCTTTTTCCAACCGGTCTCGTACTTTCTTTCTTTCTTCCTCAGTTGCACAACTCATTACTATCTTTTGGTCTTTTGCCTTTCGGACTCTTTCAACCGTGACCCACCCTTGTTTGGCATCCACGGCCTCCCTGATCTTCTCTAAGACTTGCTCGCCAGTATCCAATGTGTCATCTGATGTGACCACCAGGGAGTGCAGGACTTCTCTTTTTTGTTGGGGTGGTACTTGTCGCTGTCCTACAACTGCTCCAGCATAGGTTTGCGTTTTTACCGTTTCGGTTTGTTTAACTACTAATTCCTTCAGTTCATCTATCTTTTTATTATTTGTTTCTATTAAACTTGCATTTTTCTTAAGCTGTGTGAGCAAGTTTTCTTCTTCTATTCTTATCGTATTTTCCGGAGCTTTGGGTTGTGCTGCTTTCTTTACAGGTTCTGACTTTTGTTTAACTTGGTTGTCACTTTCCTTCACCAGCCGATATAGCTTTTCAATAGCCTCAGTGACTCCAGCTTTGATTTCTGCCTTTAAGTTTCGGGAATTATTTAGCAGTAGTTTTGCCTTTATGAGGCAAGCCTTTGCCTCAGCAGCTTTTGTCGTATGTTTTCCCGTTAGGGAGCTGCTCTGCTCTACTTGAGACTGTTGGTCTTTATCTTTTGTGAGAATTTGCTTGGCAACAAGTCCGGTCTGCTTTGAGCTTTTGGGGGATACTTCAGCATTGCCCGCATTTTCCGATTCACCTATGCTCCTTCTTTCAGAGATTGTCACGGTTTTTGGGGGTGACTTAGCCCTAATGCTTGGTTGGTTAGGTGGTGTTCTTTTTATCATGTTGGAGGGGTGCGTCAGTTAGGTAAAAGTAAGCTTGTATAAGTTGTATAAAGTTAAAACAGTAAATTTGTAAAAGTTATATAAAATGGTTAATAATTGTATAGTTGTAATAAGTTTGTAGAAGTTTTATATAAAAGCTAGAATAATTTCTTAAGTAAGTGTGCCTTCCGGAGACCTATACCATCTACCTAAGTATGTTATAGGTGGGAAGGTACCTGTGTCTTTATGACAAGTCTTATTTATAGTAAAAATTAAAAAATAAATTTATACAACAATAAAAGTAAAATATTAATTAAGATAAATGGTACAAGAGATTTGGTAGAGGGCCGTAAAAGCCTTGTCTCCCCCTATTCAATAGGGTGGTTCTAATATAAAATAAGTACGTTCCACGTACAATGTCATAAAAAATTTTGAAAATTTTTAACTGTCAAAAAAAAAATTTTTTCTTACTCTACCTCGACTCTATGTAGAGTCTTGTTTGTTGTTGCTTTAAGAAGCTCTATGTATGACTATACTATAGCAAAAAACCCCGTGCTCGTAGGGCCAACCGTTCCAAAGTTACAGCCTTCCAGCGCCTTCCAAAATGGCGGTCCAAGATGGCGGCCTCAGTGCTATTTTCTCGTAATTCCGACACTATTCTACCTAGGAGCACGCGGTTTTCAATACCTTGGGGTTTTCGGAGTCAGGGAATTTGTTTATCTCCTTTTCAGGACAATTCCCTGAAAACTCCTGAAACTTCAGGAGGAGCTTCTCTAGGGGATGGGAACTACAAGTTTGAAAACCCCGTATTCCTACGACCACTAGAACCAAAGTTATCCTCAGTCAAAAATTTTGAAATTTTTCAAAATGGCCGCTGTGGAGGGGATAATGTCCAAAAGTTGGATTATCTCTGGAACCAGTAGTCCTAGGAAAAAATGAAAAGTATTCCCAGAATCGGCTCGGTGTGGGCTTTCCGAATATATAATAAAATTTTTATGTTTCAGCCGTTTTCAGGATTTGAAATTTCAAAACCTGAAAACGTTATAACTTTTTTGTTTTTGAACCGATTCTGAAAATTCAAATGGTTGTATATTTAAGGCAATAAGATACAATTTTGCCAAACTTAAATTTAAAAATTTATACATATACAAAATTATTATTATTAAAAAACTATATTTTCAGATTTTTCAAGATATTTTTAAAACGAATTGTCCAAAATTTTTTCTTTTTCGATAGATTTGAGGACCTTGCTGAGCTTCTTGTTGCTGTGTCGTCAAAACCCACGCGTCTCAATGGGCGTGGGAGTGGGGGTAAGTTGAAAGTTTGATTTTAATAATGATATATCTTTTTACCGGGAGGGGGTAAAATTCTGGTTGAAGCGCTGAATTACTGCTGCAGTGCCAGTCTTCCTGCGGAATTCCTCAGATGCAGGCGCACGACGCTCCTTCACTGACCTCGTGGCCACGTGGTTTTTGTTTTTCTCCCTTTTGTGGCGAGGGGGGAGGTCAGAAAAATCTGGAGGGGGCGTCGTTGTGTAGGTCTTCTTGAAGGCTTTCCGGAGGCGGTATAAAAAATATATGTTGTCGCTTTAGATAGCGAGCCGCACGCACTTAAAGTTTTAAAAACTTGCACTTTTCCTGTTTTTCAGCACTTTTCACAGAAAATTTTCAAAATTTTGATGGGAGGCACTCGGGATTGAGTAGCCTGTCACTTTCCGCGTTTTGTGATGTAACGATCACTGAATTTGGTTGAAAATTGCCACTTCGGCGAATTTTTTAGCACAGAGCTCAACGAAAACGTGGTTGTTCTGGCGACTGTCGGGCCGTAACTCTCAATGGTTTGTGGTCCGTATAAATAGTAAAAATACGGCCTTCTATCAGACGTCGGAAATGCTTGACTGCCATATATATACCCAATAATTCCCTATCGTAGGTTGAATATCTCATCTGAGCTTCAGAAAATGTTTTTGAAAAATAAGCAATCGGTTTCCACTCTTGTCCTACTTTCTGCTGCAGTACTGCGCCGGCACATTTCAAACTAGCGTCAGTCATTAATGCAATCTGTGCGTTAGCGTCTGGAAAAACTACGGTAGTGGCGTCGCGCAAGTCCTGTTTGCATAACTGAAAAGCTCGCTCTGCGTTTGAGTTCCATTTAATCGGGGTTGTATCATTCTTCTTCGAATTCCTCAAAAACACGTTGAGTGGTGCCTGATGTTCAGCAGCATGGGCGATTAAATGCCTGTAAAAGTTGATCATGCCCAGAAAACGACGTAGTTCCTTGACCGTCTTTGGTTTAGGGTAATCGCTGATTGCTTGCGACTTTTCTTGTGTCGGTTTCATCCCTTGGCTCGTTATATGATAACCAAGAAAATCTAACTCTTTTTTTACAAATTCGCACTTGCTCAAATTAATTGTGATCCCATTATCACTCAGACGTTTAAATACGATTTCCAGGTGCTTGAGGTTTTCTTCTTCGTCCCTTGAGGCAATTAAAATATCATCGACAAATATAAATACGAAATCCAGACCCTTAAATATGGAATCCATGAATCTCTGGAATGTTTGCCCAGCGTTGCGCAATCCAAAAGGCATTCTCAAAAAATGTACCAATGCAAAAGGTAAAATTACCGCTGTCTTCTCGGGTTCAGCAACTGGAATGCAGTAGTATGCCTTTCTAATGTCAATTTTACTAAATACTGTTTTTCCGCTCGTAATATACGAAAAATCCAATAATCTTGGAAGAGGATATCTATCTGGAACAGTGATATTATTCAGTGCGCGATAATCGCCGCAAGGTCTCCATTCGCCATTTTTCTTTTTTACCATATGCAATGGACTAGCCCAAGCACTATTCGATGGCTCGCAAATCCCCATGTCCATCATTTCTTGGAACTCCTTTTTTGCAGCTTTATATTTGTCTGGGGGTAGTGGGCGAGCGCGGGCGTATACTGGCGGTCCTTTTGTGATAATATGATGCTGAACGTTGTGTTTAACGAGTGTTTTCCTTGATGTCGGCCTGGTTATATCTTCATATTTTTCTAACAGTTGCTTTATCGGAGGGATTAACCCGTTGTCAATGGAGCGAACAGAAGGAAAATTAGATTTGGTATAGTTTGCAGGCGTTGTCAGCTCTGTAACCTTATCCACCAATTTTCTTCCAGAAATATCCACTAATAATTTGTAGTGTTCCAAAAAATCAGCTCCTAATATCGGCATTTTGACGTCAGCAACGATAAATGTCCAGGTAAAACATCTTCGTAATCCTATGTTTAAAGTTAATGTTTCCTCGCCATACGTATCAATGATTGTTCCATTTGCAGCGTATAGTTTGAAATCACTCGCGTTCTTTTTGCTCTGTGCCGGCTTCATAGTAACTGAAATATTTGCTCCCGTATCTACCAAAAATCTATAACCACTGTTTGAGTCGGTAATAGTTAGGCGTTTAGACGGTTGTATAGCACAGAGTTCCGCCTCATTCTGTACTAATTTTAGTTTTCCGGCTGCGGTTCATTATTTTTCCAGGCACAAGGCTTGCGACATTTATATGCATTATTTTTAAATCTACGATGGTAATAGCATAGCCTTGACGATGAATGACTTCGCGATCTTGACCTAGATCGGTTATATCGCTGACGCTCGAATTTGTCGCGTCGGCTAAACCTCTGTTCGTTACGTAGTGCAGCGATTTCCAGCTGTAGTGACGCAATCTGTGACGTCAGATGCGTTATCATGTTGACATCAGTGGCGATCGGAGGTTGAGTGTTTCTATTATAACTCATATTCTCGTGAATACGATCAGCCATTTCACTCAATTTTTCCAGTGATAATTGTTCTGTGACTGCCAACACGGTGGTAACTGGAGGTGGAAGTTGCCTTATCCATAATAACCGGATAGTGTCATCGTTTATCTTTCCATTTCCTGCTTCTCTCATCCTCCGTAATAATTGCGACGGCTTTTGATCTCCTAAATCCATTTCTGCGAGTAATTTGTGAAAACGCCGATGCTCGCTTTCTTCATAACAGCTGATCAAGCGTTCTTTTATCACTGTATATTTATTTTCGGCTGGCAGACAGGTTAGTATGTCACTGACTTGATGTATGACGTCCTTGGGTAATTTGGACACCACCGCGTTGAATTTATAATCGTCGCCCTGTTTCTGTGGCGCGACAATGGCTTCAAATTGTGCGAACCATAGGCGGGGTGAATCCTCCCAAAACTCAGGTAGCCGCTCAGCTATCGTAATTGATGCGACTACATCCGTGCACGAGTCGAATGACGAATCCTGAGAGCCAGAATTACTCCCTTTCAATGGGCTGACGGGGGCCATCTTCTATACGACGACTAGAGTGCTTCTTGAATTTCAAACCGGTGAGACCCGCTTGTGGGAGGCCGGGAAAAAATATGCACTTTGAATCTTCGTCGGGTTCCTTTCCGCCGGTGTACCAAGGTATGGCAGGGTCTAACGCAGATCCGAATTACGTAGTATCACGTCGGCTAATCACGTCGGGTAATCACGTCGGCTAATCACGTCGGCTAATCACGTCGGCTAATCACGTCGGGTAATCACGTCGGCTAATCACGTCGGCTAATCACGTCGGGGTCACCACTGTTGAGACGTGTAAATAATAGAAGTAGACCCATGAAAAATGAACATTTATTCTAGACTACATCTTGCTTATATACTAAATAAAAACAAACATATTAAATAAAAACCTTACTGTACAAAACCTTGGCTGCACGTACATCGGAACGTGAGATGCAAAATAGTCATTATTTATTTCCTATACGTTTTACTTCCTATGTCCGCTCACGTCTTAGCCAAATTTGGCACCATTTGCTTTCGCAGTAGAGGTCATCACCATTTCTGCGAATGCCAGGAAGTGGGCCCGGCTGGAGTCATCTTTTAACAATCCAGGTATGTATTGTGGTTCTATCATATACCCGACTCTGTTCTCGCATGACAATCTAGATCTTGAAAATATAGGGCAGTAGCAAATGATATGCATTACAGTTTGCTCAGATATATCGTCGCAGGGACAGAATCGGTTAGTTGACAGTTTGAATTTAAATAAGTAGGCCCTGAGACCCCCGTGACCAGTGAACAGCTGAGCCCTGAGGTTCGTCATCTCTATCTTGCAAAGTATCTTATGCGCAGCTCGGACGTCTTCAAAGAAGAATCTTGTGACAGATCCAGTTTCCGCTGTAGAATATCTCAGTTGCCAATTTTCAATAGTAGAGGCCCTAATGGTTCGCTTTGCGAAGGACAGTGGGAAGTGATCGTATGTTGATTTGGTCTTCAATTTAAGAGCCGCTTCTTTTGCGAGATGATCCGCCCTTTCATTACCGGGGATTCCGATATGAGCTCTTACCCAGTAGAACTTGATGTGTATTCCGCTTTTGATCAACATTTCTATGTTCTCCTTTATCTCCACTGCAATAGGATTTAGGGATCCGGGATCGTGCAGTGTCTCGAGTGCCGATCTGGCATCGCTGAGAATATTTATAGATGTTCGTAATTTTGCAGCTATCTCCGTCCCTTTGAGTATTGCTACGAGCTCAGCTTGGAAGACTGAGCAATAGTTCTCGAGGCGCATTTTCATGCTACGGAATTCCCTTCCTTCTTTCCAACAGGAAACTGCTGCCCCTACTTTACCTTCGATTTTGCTGCCGTCTGTGTATAGTCTTGGCCAGTCATTGTCAATCTTTGTTTCTTCCGCCGGACTCTCTATTTCCGAGAACTGTAGAGCTATTCTGCGTGAAGGATGAGGAAGCTGAGATGGGTGGACTCGCTGTTGTATTTTCCGACCTGGCAGTATATCTAGGGGTTTGCCTTTCTTAACTTCATACAGTTCCAGTTGCTCCCGGAGTCGCAAGTCCAGCGGAAAGATTCTGGCCAGAAGGGCTGCTGATATTCCAGATGTTGTTCTATGGGCCTTCGCTATCCTTATGCCAAATATTCTTGTAACTCTGTTTAGTTTATCCACTGCATACTGCTTTTCTGCAACATGTGCCCAAGCGCTTGCAGCATATAGCATAATAGGCTCGATGACTGCAATATACAGTGTTCTGATTATTTCAGAGTTGAGACCCCACTGTGCACGCGCAGCTTGGCTAATCGATTTGTAAAGGGCAACTGTTTTTATTGACGTTGTAGCGAGGTGAGTACGGAAGTTTATATTTTTGTCAATCGTGATGCCCAGCAGCTTCATGTTGTCTGAAAGTTTGATCGGGGTTCCTAACAGTTCAAAACGGGGTTCAACATACTTCAGCTTTTTTGTCACAAGTATGGCCTGAGTTTTTGCTGGAGCAAACCTCATTTTGTGCCTTTTTCCCCAGTTCGCGACAGTTTCCAGAGCCGGGTTGATCCTTCGCTCGAGTTCCTGTGTAGTTTGTCCCTCCGCAACGATCAGGATGTCGTCAGCGAAAGCTTGAACGTGCGCTTCAAGAGATTCAGCGTCTTTCAACAGTGGGTCCAGCTGAATATTCCATAGTAATGGTCCACTGATTGACCCCTGTACACATCCCTTTTCAGTATTGCGGATTGCGGTATGCGACAAATATTTTACTGCGACGCTTCTGTCTTTTAGATAATTTGCCAGGATACACAGAGTGGGTGGGTCAACTCCTTTTTTTATTAGTTCATCTAAGATAACTGGCCACCATGCGTTATCAAATGCGCCTTCGATGTCAAGGGAAACTAGAGCTATTAGAGCTTTCCTTCGCAGTCCATCTTTAACCATGTTCATGGTGTCATACAAAGCGTCTTCCGTACTTCTTTGTGGAACAAAGCCATATTGCCTAGGATTTAGTCTTTCCTCGTGCATAAGCTTCCATGTGAGTCTGTTCGTAATTAGTTTTTCGAGAATTTTCCCGAGGACAGACAGCAAGCCAATTGGTCTGTAGGCTTTAGCCTGCGAATAGTCTGTCTTTCCGGGTTTTGGAATGATTACTATGGCTGCTTTCTTCCAAATTTTTGGGAAACATCCTATTCGCCAGCATGCATTGTATAAGGCCAAAAGAGTAGGCGTTGCCTTGAAGACTGCACCACAAATGTCGGATGTAAGGCCGTCCTCCCCCGGTGCCTTTTTTGGGTTCATTTCTCTAAGGACAGTTTCCACCTCCAGTTCTGTAAATGGTTCTCCGTGTGAGTCGTTCCCTTTCACTAGGTTTTGTAGTTTAGAATCTATTTCTGTCCTAATTCTATCATGCTCTGGGGTATCTGTTTCGCAATCGTCTGATGGGTAAAATGTATTAGCCAAGAGCTCCGCTGAAGACTGAGCATTTAGGATGTCGTGTGTTACAGGGTCTCTCAGCAGTCTGTTTTCAGCAGCTCCTTTGCTAGCGCATCTTTTGATAATTCTGTAGGCACACTTCCAGACGTCTTCATGTTCTTGCCGAGTGCACAAATCTTTCCAGCTAGTTGTAATGGCTTTTTCAATAGCTTCCTTATAGTTTGTACGAGCTTTACAATACTCTTCTATTACGTAAGGTTTCCTCCTTGGGTTTGCTCGTTTAATTCTACTTCTTAGCCTTATTACCTCATTTTTCTTATTTGTCAGCTCATCTGTCCACCATGGGCTCTTCTTGGCTCTCTTATTGCATGAAAGTTTGGGGATGACTTTTTCGCACGTTTCTACAATGGCTTCCGTATATTTCTGTGCCATTTCCTCAACTTCCTCGCAATTGCCTAGGTCTTCGACAGCTTCGACTGTGATTCCTCTCCTCAACAGGTTTTCCGTGAGAGCTTGCGGGAACTTAGACCAGTTTGCCTTCTGGGTGTTGAATTTTCTGGTGGATGCCGTTTGTGAGTTAGCATGACTTCCCACAAGAAGAGGTATGTTAAATGTTATCGGCCTGTGATCTGAAAGGCCCGCATTTTCTGTGTTTACTTTCCAGTTTTTTGCTTTGCCAAATAGCGTGTCAGAACACACTGAGACGTCTACTATGCTCTCATAGGTCACTCCGTTCCTCACAGTATGAAATGTTGGGGTAGATCCTTCGTTTAGAACGTTCAGTTGAAATTGGGCAAAGAAATCCACGATCATCCCTCCCCTGTCGTCCTCAGCATCGCATCCCCACCATGGGCTTTCAGCGTTGAAATCTCCGCCGATGATGATGTTCCTCGTTTCAAGTTCATTTACTATGCGAGATAGAGTCGACAAAGACGCCGAAAGATCCTCTGTACCCTCAAAATACACACTAATAACTGCCAGTTCGAAGGACCCTATTATTAGGGTTACACATGCTATGTCCCTGTTCACATGGGTTGGGTTAACAATCATCCGTATGTTTGGGTCTACGATAACCACAGCCGCTCTCGCGGGCAAGTCTCTTGTCGCTCCCGGGTACTGTACTATTCTATGAGAACTTGTCAGTTTCCCAGATGCGCCAACATATGGTTCCTGCATTAGCACTGCGGTCTTACGTTCTGAGATTGCTTCCTCCAGGCATTCCTTGGTTGCAGAAAAACCGCGACCAAGGTTCGCCTGTACTATCTTAAAGTCAACCTTAGCAGTACCTTACAGAGCGTCTTGCCAGCATGTCCCACTTTTGCCACTGGGGGCATACCTGGCTATACGCTGGGTGGTCCACGAAATCTGTGGCTTTAGACTTAAGGCAATTGCAGCACTTCGGGGAGTTGTTCTTCCCAGTGCAGTCTCGAGTGTCATGGGAACCCGAGCAATAGCCACACGTGACGACTGCTCTACAATCTCGCGCCAAATGACCAAACGATAGACACCTATAACATTGGGTTACCGGCGACTGGTCCACCGCCTTCACTGTCTGATAGCCCACTCTCACACTTTGGTTCTTGAGGCTTGACCACACCCTGGGATCGACTTCCAGGATGATGTTATGTAGCTGTGCAGTCCTACCTTTGGCTCTCCGCAGCACTCTAGCTTTCGCTACCAGCTGTCCGGTTTTACCCAATAGGTGGCTGTTCTGTTTCAATACAGCTTCCGCAAGCCTGGAGTCGTCCAGATCATTAGCCACGCCTATGAGCTTAAGAAGCGGGTTTTTAGGAGTCTGAGTGATAGCAGTGAGATCTTGTGAAGACATTTTGATTGCTTCACTTAGATTTTTCTGACTCACTTCTGAGTCGCAGGCGATTGCCACTCGTTGGTTTTTCAGTCGGTGAACACTTGCTACCCCCACCCCCAGCTCGATTATGTCTACTCCCTCTTTCACCTGTTTAAGAACATCTTCGCTTGACAGGCGAGGATCGCGAGACTCGATTATTACCGGGTACCTGGGGGAGCTGGCTGCTTCCGCGTACGATTTCCTGGTATTGAGCGGTAATGGTCTCTGTGAATCCGCGTGTGGTCTGTTGGAGCAGTCACTTGAGTCCAGGCGCGGAGCCACTTTGGCCTCCAGACGTTTGACATTTTCTCTTATTGGGCTGAGAAGCTCACCAAGCGACGTCTTTAGCCCTTCTAGAATCATCTCCGTGTTGAGATCCGGTCCTGTAGTGCGTTCTAGAGCGTTCACGTTAACCGCGGGTCTCTCGCTTAGCTCCTCTATCTCAGATCGGATTGTCTTCAGTTGGCTTATCACTGGGCCGATGGCCTCTTGGAGTTCATTCTTAAGGTCACCCCGTGTTATTGATGGCCTTCTCAGCTCAATATCTTGGTTGTTTCTGATCATATCCTTGATTTCCTCTGTCATGGCTTTCAAGTCATTTTCCCGTAGAGGGGCCTGAACCTCTGCTATTTTATCAGGGGTCAGTGGTGGCGAGCGGGCTGCGAACACATTTGGCGTTGTTGTTTCCGCTCTCCAGCGCTCTACGTCTAGACTAATGTTTCGCAGCTGAGCAGACATATTACCCATTTCTGTGGTAATACTGCTCAACCCTGCGACCAGTCTTTCCGTTAGACCTCCTTCTTGTGATAGACTGGGCCCCCCTCCAGGTGCTTCTAATGCTCTTGAAGCCATTTTCTCCACATGAGTCCTCAGGGGCTCAAGTTGACCTATTGGCCCCAACAACTCAAAAGAGAGCCACTTCGATATGCCTTCGAGGGCCTTTTTCTGCTCTTCAGCCGCCGTAACTGCCTGTTTGATGTTCTCTTCGTAGGCTTCGGTCAGTTTTTGCAGCTTGTTGGCATGGATCTCCTCACGGCGTTGCATTGCCTCCGCATTTCTTAGCCGCTCTTGTTCTAAACTTAGGCGGTGTCGGGAACGTGAGTCTGAGAGGGCAAGGATGCTTTCGTACATAAACTGGAGGCTATTGTTAACAATTACCTTGCACTCTCTCTTCATATTGCCCGCCTGTTCAAGGGCGGCCTTTCCTGCCTGAAGCCAAGAGTTGGCTTTTACTGTGGCCAAATCCATGCAAACTCCCGTGCCCGAACTGGTGGGAAGCATGCTCTCGCGCCTTTTTGGAGTATTCGTGTCCTCTACTTGTTGGGATCCCTCGTCTGGGCAATCCGGTTTGGGAATACCTAATTCATCCAGCGTCTTCTGCAGTTCTTCATTATCGTACGAGGGCGCTAAGGTCGCTGGAGAGCGTGGTGGAGTAGCAGCTGGACCAATACCTGGTGATCCTGTTGTTGGCGTTGCCACTTTTTCCGCTTTTTTGGTCTTTTTAGGATCCCGAACCGGTTTACCCGCGGCAGATGTGCTCGAGATTCTGCTGATCTTAGCCGGGCCCCCCTTCTCTGACACTTGACGAGTCGCCATTTCGAGTTAGAAAGAAAGAGAACAACAAGCAAGAGATTCTTTGTCGACTCTATATCAACTCTATGTAGAGTCCGTTTCACCCTCTGTCTAAAGAGCTCTTGGTTTGCCTTTGACAACGACGAAAACCGCAGGTTTCTACGACCTTTGGTTCCCGA
Organism: Rhodophaea formosa; assembly: GCA_963082605.1. Classification (NCBI taxonomy): domain Eukaryota; kingdom Metazoa; phylum Arthropoda; class Insecta; order Lepidoptera; family Pyralidae; genus Rhodophaea; species Rhodophaea formosa. Next base: position 24,838,768 of record OY720207.1, read on the forward strand.
GTTATGGTCTGCTGAAGTTTTCCAATATGGCGGACCAAAATGGCCGCCAAATATTAAAGTACTTGTAACTCTGTGACTTTTGGTCGTATGGCCACGCGGTTTTCGACGTTTATATGAAGTCAGAGGTCCTCTCTTTGTCTACTACGGTCTGACCTTGAAATTCTTCCTGAAATTTTTATAAAATTTTTTTGAAATTTAACCCCTGAAAGTGTGTCTCCAAGAAAGGTCTAGTCACGCCCTTTAAGATAAGCCCAAGAACGGGTAGGATGGGTCCAGCGGTTCAGCTGCTACAGTCTTTTGAAATTTTTCAAAATGGCGTCCGCGCAATTTTCAAACTGGTGTTGTGGACGAACCACTGGTCCGATTCCAACCGTTCTTCCACTCTAGTCAAAAAGTTGGGGCCCAAGATTACAATTTTCCAGTTTTCAGGAACAGTTACAGTGATGTCCTGAAACTTCCTGAAACTTTCAGGAAAGCTGCGTTTCACTCCACGATTAACTATAAAGAAAATTCCGTCGCTCTACGGCTCCTAGTTCCGACGTTATGATCGTTTGAAGTTTTTCAAGATGGCCGCCAATATGGCGGCGAAACTTCAAACGATGATTTCCCGGTCTCCAGTAACCGCAGAGTATCCGAGTTTGGTATCCCTGAAATCGGCTCGACAAGACCTATCCAGGTGTGTGGTCAGATTTTGCACTTTCAGCTCTTTTCAGGAAATAAAATTTTATTTCCTGAAAATGCCGTATCTCTTGTGTTTTTCGTCCGATTTCAGGAATTCAAACTGAATTTGATACGTAAATGTGATACGCAGCCTTACAATTGATCGAAAAAGCGCCTAAAGTATACTAAAAATAATAAAGAACAAAAATAAAAATTTTGGTATTTTTCAAAATATTTTCTAAGTTAATTATTCTAAAAAAATTTCTTCTTTTGCAGGCTGTTGTCCACGCTGAGGTGCGTCGATCCGCTTCTCCAAAACCCACGCGTCTCCAAGAACACGGGAGTTATAAGAGGTAGAAATTTCAATTTTTAATTTTGAATAATTCTCACATAAAGGGTCCAAAAATTTTTTCCAAAATACCTTTAAGTTTGTCGTTGAATAACGCTCCAGACGACGTCTTCAAAATTTTGCTCGCAGTCCTCCTTCCCCTACCTCGTGGCCACGTGGTTTTCGGTTTTTCACCTTTTGTACTTCAGGGGGGGGTCGGAAAAATCCGGGGGTGGTGTTGAAGTGTAGGTCTTATAGCCACCTTCCAGGAGGCACCAAGAAAGATGGGGGTCGTCGATCGTTTGAAGACGCCGCACGCACTTAAAGGTTCAAAATTTTTAAAATTTTCACTTTTTCTCACTTTTCACTTATGAAATTTTCGAATTCGCGTGGGAGGCACTGGGAACTGCTTGGCCGTCACAAGACGCGTATTTTGAGGTATTCAGCGCGAAAATCGCGTAGAAATTGCCGGACTTATTAATTTTTTAGTGCGGAACGACTTGAAAACGTGGCGTTCTCGGCCGCTTTCGAACGCAGACTGGTTAGGTTAGGTTAGGTTTTTTTTTTTTTTTTTTTATTTTCTTTTTTATACGACTACCTCCAACATGATCGGAGCCTGTGTTTACTATACTCATTCATACTAGTTCTCGCTTTTTTGCCTCTCGCACGTCCATTCATCATACTATCTCGTTCATACTTCAGCTTTCTTTATTTTTACGGTTGGGATTACCGTCTAACTATTCTATTCTACATATATCTTTTTTATTTATTACTCAAAGGGGGAAATAAATGCACACGTTTCTTTTCTTTACATTTACATAACACGTTAACTAATTAAATTAATATTATACGTCAATTACTTATCTTTACACTTTTACGTTACCTTATACATATACTTATCGTATTCATAATAATTTCTTAACATAATTCTTGTTTACAATTTTACTTTGCCTTTTACTTTACATTTATGATCTTTATTTATATTGTAATATTCTTTGTATAATATTATTTATTTGGTGATTATCATATTTATTTACATTTTATATGTTTTTTCATATTACAGGTTTTCATATTACAATTTCACAGGTACTTATGTTACGTAAATATATTATATCTTACAAGGGTTGAATTCCCTTCCTGATCATTAACATCATATTTTCAATATGAGCCTAAATTTTTTAATTTAATTACGTGTTCCGTCTGTGACGCCCACATGGGTCCACTCCACCTTTATTTCTACATCCTTTCCATTCCTTGCTAGCAGTTTATACAAAATAATTTTGTTTACGAATGTGCTACATTCGTCCATCGCTATATAAACGAGAAGGAGCATACGCAGCAGAATGGGCCAGATGTGGGCTCCACAGTCGGTTACAACATTTGGATCATAGAAGGGGAGAAAAGCCATTTGCTTGCCCTTAGCAATATGCCACGGCCGACCTGGCTATCGCATCCCACTTTTGCCTAATTTGGCACTCAGTGCTAAATGCATTATGGCATGCGTCAGCCACACCGGCCTTTTTGCAATTACTGCATGAGGCTGGAGCCCTGGCCAGCCATTCCGCGCATTGAGCTTTCAGGTGCTGTCCCCCGCAATGGCTGCATAAGTCTTCCTCCTGCTTGCAGTACCGCCTGCTGTGGCCGTACTCCAAGCAGCGGGAGCATTGCACCAATGGCGATTGGTCCAGCACCCTAATAGTCTGCATGTCTATTTGGACCGTTCCTCTCTCAAGAGTCCTAGCCCAAATAGACGGCGACACGCTCAGCACGACGTGGCTGGTCAGGGGGTTTCTAGCCTTCTTCCTGTAGCGAATGGCTACCCTATTTTCTTCAGCCTCGAGGCCGCGAAACACGTCCCGGTTCTGATTCCTATAGGCCTTGATTATGTCCTCATCCTTATTAGAATTGAGGATGCCTATAGCAATCAGAAGCGGGTCCCGGTTTTCCACTTCCTCGACGCTGAAGGAATTTACATTTTTAAGTTTTTCCTTTAACTTATCTCTATCCCCCTTTGTAGCTAGGCCAATAACGACCTTGGCATCTTTGGCTTTCCTAACCTTTCTGACCTCTATCCAGCCCTCTTTCGCATCCACTTCCTTTCTCACTCTTTCTAGCACGTTTTCGCCAGTGTCCAACTCGTTCTTGGAGGTAACCACTATGGAATGTAGGGTCTCCCTCCTTCCCGCGGCACCGACGAAATGAGTGGGTCTCGCTGCTGCTGTGATGCTGGCGTAGGTATCGACTTTGGCGAGCTGGTTTTGCTCTACCAATTTTTCTTTAATTTCTTTAATTTGTCGCACGTTTTCGCTGAGCAGGTCTTTGATCTCTTCAATTTTACAGATGTGAGAGGCCGGGGTAGAGGTCGGAGGTGGAGGCGGGGGTGGGGCAATATTTTTAAAATAATGAATAGTGTCCCTTCTTAACATTTCCTCCTCCTGCACTAAATCGTGAAGTTTTCGGAGGCACTCCAAGACTGTATTTTTTATTGTTGTTTTAATATTCCCCGACGCTTGTAACTGCTCATATCCCTCGTTGTAAATTTCAGTAGATAGGCAAGCATATGTTTTGTTCATAGCTTCCTCTGTTAGCCCGTCTGGATTTCTTTCTATAAAGGAGCGATGGGTGTTATAGCGTGGGGTTCTGATGGGGCTAAATTGAGATCTATGTGATCTCAGATCACTTTCGTCTGGCTCCGTGAACAACACCTTGCTCACCCTAGCAGAGGTTGCGGGAGTCCTTATCATGCTGGAGGTATGAGTCAGTTATTAAAATGTAAATTTGTATAAGTTGTATAAATAAAATTAAATAATTAAGAGTTAAAACATATAACAATTGAAATTAAGATTAAATTTAAATTAAATTAAATAGCATCAATAAATTAAATTATAAAAGGTCAATTTACAGGGTTTGAGAAAACTGGGAAGATGAGATTGGTTTCCGAAGTTTCTCCGAAGAGAAACTTGTTGAACCCGGCTAAAATTGAGCTTTGTTGCTCCTTATCTCAGTTTTCTCAACAGAACCTGGTTAAATCTTAAAATATTAGCCTGCGTTGTGTCTGTGGGCTCAACAAATATCCCCAGTCAAAAAATGTTTTGGCTCTACATAGAGTTGTAAAGGGACTCTATGTAGAGTCAATGTCTCTCTCTGGCTGAAAAGCCTCTGTCCTGCAGAGTTGAGTGCCGAAAACCGCAAGTCTGTAGGGTCACTGGAAGCAGAGATACAGGCGTTTAAAAATTTCCAAGATGGCGGACCAAAATGGCCGCCAAAGTTTCAAATTAACGTATCTCCGCCAAAAACAGACGTAGAAGCTCGCGGTTTTCGGCACGAAAGTTGGGCTTTGACCCTCTTTAGAGGTCTGGGGTCAGAAAAGGTCACAAGGTCAAGGTCAAATTTTTGACCTTTGACCTCTTGGGCTTGAAGAGCACCAATTCCCAAGTAGCTAGGAGAAGATCCTGAGTCTCTACGACGAAGGGGAGCGGAGTTATGCCGGTTTGAAAAATTCCAATATGGCGGCCAAGATGGCGGCGAATATTCAAACCGGGTTTTCTCGGGCCCCCGTCGCCACAAACCTATCGAGTTTGGTATCCCCGAAATCGGCGCGATGTGGTCTATACAGCTGAGCTGTCGGAAAATCGATTTTCAGCGTTTTCCGGGAAAAGAAAATTTTTTCACCGAAAAAGCTGTAACTCCCTTATTTATCGTCCGATTTCGGAGATTCCAACGCCGACCGGTAGCACCTGGAGTTCTCCAGCTATACAAATTATAAAAACTTAATTTTAGCCAATAAAACGATTAAAAATAAAATAACATAAAATTTTCAGATTTTACAAAATATTACAAAAACTAAAAGTCCAAAAAATTTTTCTTTTTGCAGAACTTAAGGAGAGTGTTTAGGTGGTTGTGTCCACGTTGTCAAAACCCACGCGTCTCTAATGGGGTGGGTGTGGGTAAGGTTTAAAATTTTATTTTTCATTAACCAATATCTTTTTACCCAGGGGGGGTAAAATTATGTAAAAAGCGCTTCCAGTGAGCTCGCCAGCTGTAGCATCCGGGAATATACTCAGACTGTTCCGCACGACTCTCCTTCACCGACCTCGTGGCCACGTGGTTTTTGTTTTTCTGGCTCCTGTTCTTCGGGGGGAGGTCGGAAAAATCTGGAAGGGATGTCGCTGCGTACTTCTCGATGAGGGCTTCCCGGAGACACAATAAAAACTGGGGGTCGTCGCGATAAATCGCGCGGCGCACGCCTTCAAAGTTTTAATTTTTACCCTTTTCACAGTTTTCCACACTTTTCACTAGTTGAAAATTTGAAAATGAGTGGGAGGCAATCAAGAATGCCTCCGCCGTCACTATACGCACTTTTTGACGTTTGAATTATTACGATAGCACTAAAATTGCCACCTGGGCGAATTTTTTAGCGTGGAGCTATTGAAAAACGTGGCGTTCTCGGGCGCTTTCGAACGCAGACTCGGGTTAGGTTAGGTTAGGTTAGGTTAGGTTAGGTTAGGTTAGGTTAGGTTTTTTTTTTTTTTTTTTTTTTTTTCTTTTTTTTTTTATACTCCACCTCCAACATAATCGGAGTCTATGTTTGCTGTGTTCTCTTTCATACAATTTCTCGCATTTATACCTCTCGTACTTTCATTCCGCATACTTTCCTTTCATTCATCGCCTAGTATACTATTCACGGATGGGATGTCCGTCTATTCTACAGTTTACTCTGTTCGGTTCTTCTCTTATTTATTTGGGATTGCAACACAGGGTATTCATTTATTTATATTATTCTTTTAATTTCTATCTTATACAATTCAGTATTTTCATGTTTATTTGTGTCAAACTTACATTTAGATTTAAGCACTATAGGTTACAATATAATTTGAAAATTGTTTTATGTACCATTCGCAAGGTAAAATTATGTTTCCTTACTGGCTAGTAAGTGTATGTATACATAGTTAAATTACTTTTCATATTATTTACATAAACATACAGCCTAGTTTAAAGCACATTTCCTCTTCATATACTTATTATATGCATAAGTAAGCGCTACATTACATTATATTTTACCGCTTTGATACATTTTATCTAAATTATCCGTCTAATTCAATTTTGATAGTAATATATAGGCATATACAGCATTTTTTATAATTTGAGCTCCGATATTTACACATATACAATTTATAACTAGTTGCCTATTTCCACACGAGTCCCTCGAGGCTCAGTGAGGTATTTCTCCATTTTAACAATTTTATACTAATAAAATGAACTATTATTTTAAATAATATTTACATTTTATGTTTTATGCTTAGGTGGGGAGACACACACTCGCTTCCTCGTTCAAGGTTACCGTTACTACCTATACCTCATGTGTGGCCGGGCCGTGGTGCCGTTCATAATTTTTATACCTTTCATGGCAATTTGACTTTATACAAAGTAAATTGTATGATACTAGATTATATTTTTTGGCTTCCACGGCCCCGCCTCACATTTAGTATCGTAGCGTTTGCAAGGTCAGCAATACGCAGTTGCTGACCTTGCAATCGCATCCCACTTCTGCCTCAACTCACATTCGCCACTGAAGGCATTGTGGCCCGTCTGCTGCCTACCCGCTTTGGTGCAGTTCCTGCATGCCGGTTTTTCTCCCGCTTTGTGGCCAGCACACCCCGACCTCAGGTGTGGCCCCCCGCAGTGGCTGCATGAGTCCTCCGCCTCGTTGCAGTAACGCTTGCTATGGCCGTAGGCCAAGCAACGCGAACACTGAACGAGGGGGGACTGATCTGCCACCCTAACGTGCTGCAGGTCCACTCGGAGGGATCTGGCTTCTACCGCCCTTCTCCATAGGGCCGGAGATGCGCTAACCACAATGTGGCAGACCTGCGGGTTCCGCGCCTTCTTTCTATACTTAACTTTCAGGCGGTCCTCCTCCCCGTCGAGGCCGTGAAAAATTTCGGGGTTCTGCTTCCTCACCGCTCCGATGACGTCTTCATCAGTATATCTGATGCCGACGCCCCAGAGGATGAGGAGCGGGTCCCTATTTTTCACATCCTCGACGGCGAGGCTGCCGCCTGCCCCCTCTAGTCTTTGCCGCAGTTTTGCCCGTTCGGCCTCCGTTGCGCAGCTCATAATAACCTTCTGGTCCCTTGCCTTACGCACACGTTCTATGCGGATCCCACCATCCCTGGCATCCACAGCTTCGCGGATCTTGTCGAGCACCTGCTCTCCCGTGTCGCACACATCCTTGGATGTGACGACCAGGGACAACAGGGCTCCCCGCTCAGCTGTTTTTGCCTTAGGTGGGCGGGCCGCTACGTCCGCGTAAGTCAAGGCACCAGACTGCTGCACTACCAGCTCCCTTATCTCCTCCAGCTTCCTCGCATTTTCGGCGATCAGCAGGGCCTGCTCATCCATCTTTTTGGATAGGGCAAGCTCTGCCGATCGTCCGTCCTGTACGGGGGCCAACCTAGCGGGGGAGGTTTGGGTACGGGCGCACGGATTGTACCCGGGGGTTATATTGCGGTTCTCTACGAACTCGCCCAGGTCACATATCCTATCCGACAACATCCTAGTCTTCACTTTAATGGAGTCTTTAATTGTTGTCTTGAGATTCCTTGCCGTTTCTAGCTCCTCATCTATCTCACTTAGCAATTTTTGACATTCTTCGCCAATTTGGTCTCTCATGTCGTCCGTCAGTCTGTCCTTTCTGTCATTGGGAGGCACGTAGGGTGTGGCAATTGTCTGTCCGCCGAACTTAGAATTGTATTGGGACGAGGGGGATATCCTATGGACATCGTCTCCTTCGTCCGAGTAGCTAAGGCGCCGGGCAAAGGTCACAGATTTTGGCGTCCTACCAATGGGCTTCTGAGCCCCTATCGGGGTCCTTTCTGTGATCATGTTGGAGGCTGCGTCAACAAAAATATAAATTCAGAATAAATAATTAAAAATTAAATATAAAATAAACAATTCAAATTTACTACAGTGATTAAATTACTCAATTTAAAATTTGTAAAGATAAAAACTTAAAACTACAATTTTGGCCCTGTATAGAGGGGCCACGGTCACTTAAACTAAAATAAAGGTTTGTATAAGTTTTAAAAAGACAGTCAAAAATAATTATACTAATTTACAATAATTAAAATAATAAAACTAAATTAAAATTCCTATTTTTCCAGGTACATCAGCAATATAACCTAATTTACTTAAAAACTATCTATGTAATCGGCCCTCCCTGTGTTAAATAGGGGGGCTAAGGTCCTTATCTAAGTTATTACAACAATAACTAATTAATTTTATCAATAAAATAATTTTTTAGAATTTTTCTATAAGATGGTGATTTTTGTACTTATAACTTGAATATTTCCTAAGGATTTAATTTGGGGGGTTCCTAAAATTAGTAAAAGGGGGTCAGGGATTCCCTTCTATGCAATACACAAGGTTTCCAATTTAAATTTTGATTTCAAAATTTTGCATATATGTAGTACCTTGGTTCTGCCAATAGATGTCGCGATTTTGTTTACTCCTAATTTAAGGATTTCTGATGTATTTTGATGTAATTTTACACTAAAATATTCAAGAACAGGCCTAATACTACTACCCTATATATTTTCCCTAATATTTCCCGTACGGGAAAGGGGTCAAAAATGTACCTCAAATTCCCAGTAGTTTGCCGAATTTGATGTGCTTATATCTCAGCGGTTTACGGTCAGAAAATTTTGAAAATAAGACAGAACCTATTTTTTAGGCCTAGATTTTGAGTATTGGGGGTTTGTTAGCCAAAAAATCCCCGAATTTAGAAAAATTTTTTCGAATGTAATTACGTAAACCGGGCCGGTAATTTAGGTGAATTTTTGGAAGAAACACTGTAATTCTAAAAGTATTGGTCCTAAAAATATCAAACTCGGCACACGTACTGGGGATTAGATGTACCTGGAAGTTATCTATCGCTTGTCTTCCTAGGTCCAGGATTTTCGTGCGTGGGAGGGTCCGAAGTCACACGAAGTCGGTGATTTTGGATGATTTTGGCCACTGCTCCCAAACGGCTCCACCCAGGAACTTGATCCTGGTGTCTCCTGATGCGTCTTCTTGGGGCGCACCAGATGGTGTTACCACCACAAGCGCGCGCGCCCGGGTTTGCCCGCAAATGGGCGAAAATCGGTGATTGGCCGAGACCGATTTTCGGCCCTGGTGCTTCGGTGCGCAGCCAACAAATCCCGGAAGGTGTGTCCAGGTGAGCAGGAGACCAGAATACGCCGAACTGCAGTTGAAAATCCTGGAGTCATCGATCTTAATCTCGAGATATTCAAATTTAAAGTTCAATTTTTGAATTTTTTGATTTTGTCGCAAGTACTAGAGCTCCAATTTTAAGTTTTTATTTAAGATTTTTATATGTCCAGATGCGCTAGAGTCTGGAGCATGTATTAAAGCCAAATATGTGTCTATGCGACGCCAGTTGATTTAAATATGGATTTTTCCGCGCGAAAGGTCCTAAAAGTTTATCACTTTTTTGATTTTTAAAAATACTCAGAATAATTCTGGGTACTTGTCACAGCACTGTCACTAAAGAGCTTTTAAACGCGCACTTTTTGGTGTATTTTATAAGGCTGTAGAAGCCTCCGTTACGAAGAAATGAATTTTTTAACGCAAAATTACAGCGAAACTTAGAATTTTCGAGCGCAGAGCGTTGCGGGCAGTGCGCGTACGGGTCGCCTGGCGCAGCGAGACTTGGGTTAGGTTAGGTTAGGTTAGGTTAGGTTAGGTTAGGTTAGGTTAGGTTTTTTTTTTTTTTTTTTTTTTCTTTTTTAATAATACCTCCAACGTAATCGGAGCCTGTGTTAGCTAATATCTTTCATACCAGTTCTATCTTTTATGCCTCTCGCACTTCCATTCCTCATTCTGTCTCGTTCATGCATCATCTTTCTTTCTTAACGGTTGGGATTACCGTTCTATTTTGCCTATTCTTTCTATTTTCTTTAGTTCTTTATTTTGGGGAAATAATTGCCAACAATATAGTTTCATTTCGTCGTACAGTGTGTGTTACAGATATGCTTTACAACAACTTTTTGCTTAACATTAAATTTTTCTACAATTTATAATTTGATCTCAAATTTTTATCTATTTCTAGTTCTATTACATTTATTTTCTAGTCTTTTTACTTTTAACAATTTATATACATATTACATTTGTATATTACATTTATACATATTACATTTATATTTATATACAATTTATATTATTCTATATATTTCTTGTTTTATACATAATTTTATTATTTCTTTTCATTTCTTACAGTTTTACTTATATCTAGTGACATTGTTATTTACATTTTTCTTTATATATTTACTTAATTTCCATTTCTACTGTTCTAGTTACTTATTTATTGTTGCTGTCGTATCTGTATTTACAGTTTATTTTTGTCTTAGGGTTAACTTAGCAGTTTGTTCCCTCTTTGGCCGATTTACAACATATTATTATTAATATGGTGCATTAATTATACAAATTAACAAATTGCATTGTCCCGCTTGTGGCTCTCTCAGATTACCGCTATCAGCTTGTGTTTCTTTCTTCCCGTTCTCACCGGTGATTTAACAAAATTTTTGTATGCTTTTGTCGGTGAATGCATTGCATTCGCCTATCACATAAATAGGAAGAAGTCCACAGTCGCCGAGCGGATCTACCGTGAGCCCCACCTGCGGTTACATTACAAAGGGCCATTGGGGGAAAACGGGAAAACATAAGCATGCCCTTAGCAGTATGCTACAGCCGACCTGGCTATCGCATCCCATTTCTGCCGTATTTGGCACTCTGTGCTGAAGGCATTGTGGGCTGCGTCAGCCATGCCGGCCTTTTTACAATTGCTGCAACAGGCTGGGGCCCCAGCCAGCCACTCCGTGCACTGAGCTCTTAGGTGCTGTCCCCCGCAGTGGCTGCACTTGTCTTCCTCCTGCTTGCAGTACCGCCTGCTATGGCCGTACTCCAAGCAGCGGGAACACTGCACCAGTGGCGATTGGTCCAGCACTCTAATTGTCTGCATGTCTATTTGGACCGTTCCTCTTTCCAGAGTCCTGGCCCAAATAGCCGGCGACACGCTCAGCACGACGTGGCTGGTCATGGGGTTCCTTGCTCTTTTCCTATACCTAATTGCAACCCTGTTCTCTTCAGAGTCGAGGCCGCGAAACACGTCCCGGTTCTGATTTCTATAGGCTTTCAATATGTCTTCATCCTTGTTGGAATTGAAGACGCCTATACAAATCAGAAGCGGGTCGCGGTTTTTCACTTCCTCGACACTGAAGGAACTTACATTTTGCAGTTTGTCTTTTAGCTTGTCCCTGTCCCCTTTTGTTGCCAGGCCAATGACCACTTTTGCGTCTTTGGCCTTCCTGACTCTCCTGACATCTACCCACCCCTCTTTAGCGTCTACTACCTTTCTAACTTTTTCCAAAACATTTTCCCCAGTTTCCAATTCATTTTTGGAAGTCACTACTATGGAGTGTAGCGTCTCCTTTCTTACCGCGGCGCCGCCAGGGGGGGAGGGTCTCATCGCTGCGATACTGGCATACGTCTGAGCTATTTGGTTTTGTGTGTCCAGTTTCTCCTTAATTTCTTTCATATGACGCGCGTTTTCGGTCAGGAGGTTCGTTATTTCCTCAATATTCCCTATACGAGGAGCTGGAGTCGAGGCTGGAGGTGGAAGCGGAGGTGGAGCGACATTTTTAAAATAATGTATGGTGTCTCTCCGTAGCATTTCCTCCTCCTGCACGAGGTCATGTAATTTTCCCAGACACTCTAGTACTTTGCTTTTTATCGTCCCTTTTATGTTACCCGATGCCTGCATCTGTTCGTACGCCTCATTGTAAATTTCTGTAGTGTCTATGGCATACGTCTTATTCATGGCCTCCTCCGTTAGGCCGTATGGGTTTCGGTCATAAAAGGAACGTTGGTTGTCGTGTCGAGGGGAGCGATAAGAACAATGGACCCTTGAGTCATTGCTTGGCTCCGTAAAGAGGACCTTGCTCACCCTTGCAGAAGTTTCGGGAGTCCTTATCATGTTTGTTGTTGGAGATATATGTCAAATAGATAAAACGTAAATTTGTATAAGTTGTAAATGGTATTAAATAAGTTAAAAATATAAATTAAATTAAATTAATAAAATTAAGTTAAAATAAATTAAAATTAAATAATACAAGTCAAAGTTATTAAAATATAGAAATATAGGCTTGGGAAGAACTGGGAGGGTTGGGGTTGGTTACCGAAGTTTCTCCGGGGAGAAACTTGTTGAACCTCGATAAAATCCCTTTTCTCAGTTTTTCCCAATAAAACCGGGTCAATTATTATTATCAAGCTACGGTTCTTGTCTCTATGTAGTACGCACAGCGTACTATGTCTCTTTCGCGACTCTATACGAGTTGTAAAGGACTCTATATAGAGTCGGTCCCCTACTTTGGCCAAGAAGCCTATGTCTACGACTTAATTTAAGAGGAGAGAAAATAGAAAATATTTTAACTCTACCTGACTCTATGTAGAGTATTATTTTTGTGCGGCTGTAAAGCCTTCGTCTTAAGGACTATTTTACCAAAATTTGGTTAACGTAGCTTAATGGGGAAGGTAGTTACGGCTTTTTCAAAAATTTTCAAAATGGCGGCCAAAATGGCTGCCACAACGTCTAGAATAGTGTAGGACTCAACAATACAATATCCCTATGGTTAGGTTAGGTTAGGTTAGGTTAGGTTAGGTTAGGTTAGGTTAGGTTAGGTTAGGTTAGGTTAGGTTAGGTTAGGTTAGGTTAGGTTAGGTTAGGTTAGGTTAGGTTAGGTTAGGTTAGGTTAGGTTTTTTTTTTTTTTTTTTTTTATTTATTTATTTTTACAAGCAGGTGGTGAAATCCTCATGGACACCTGGGAGTGGGACCCAGGTAGTGCCGGACTCCTACCGGCTAAAACACCCCCTGCTTGGAAAAACCCTATGTAGGCCTGCCACTACATGTTTTTGCGGCATTTTTAATCTGGTGTATAGTTTTTAACTGGGATACAAAAACACTTTTTTTTTTTTTTGAGTTACTTCAATCTTTTCAAACCTTTTGTTTTTCAGTTACTTCAATCATTTCCAATTCTTTTTTTTTTTTTTTTTTTTATACGTTTTTGTCCCTTACAATATTCCAGATTGTTATCAATATAAATATCAATTTAAATTAAATAGGCCAGTCATAATTAAAACATTGAATTAAGTACAATTAATTTTATTACATTATTGTATTACTAGTCATTAAAATAAAATAAATTCTTATCATAATTTCAATATTCCTTAATTTAAAGTACATTTTCAACTCCAAAACATAATATTTTAAACTTTTCGTTTAGCCACTGTGGAACCATTTGCAAGGGCCGCCAAACGCACCACTCTCCCACAAAAGCCCAGAAGAATTTCCCGGCTGGCCTTTTCCCGGAAGGCAGTTTTTATATTGTTTTCTGTAAGCTCCATCCCCAGACTGAGCTCGGTGTCCAGTCTGAGGGCACCATAACGCGGGCAATGCAGAATGATATGCTTAACGTCCTCCTCAGTCTGGTCATCGCAGACACAGTATGGGGACGGGGCCAGGTTCATTTTGTGAAGGTATTTCCGGAAACCACCGTGGCCAGTGAAAAGCTGTGCCTCCATGTTAGAATGATTCCCTCCGCGGAAAACCCTATAGGCCAGGCAGACGTCGTCCACGAAGAGCTTGATTGTACCCCCAGAGGGTGTTTCCTTTAGCCTATCTTGCCAAGCCTCCAGGGTGTGGCGTCGTATCTGTCCCCAAGCGTACGACAGCGGGAAGGCATCGTAGAATGGCGCTTGTTTATTTTTGAGGGCCGCTCTCTTAGCCAATTCATCCGCCCGCTCATTCCCAGGCAGACCCACGTGTGCCTTAATCCAGAACCACTCCACTTTGCGTCCACTGTCCTCGAGCCTTAGGGTTTCTTGCCTAATTTTTTGGACTAATGGGTTGAGGTTTTCCGGATCGATCAAGGCCTCGAGTGCCGACCTGGAATCGCTCAGGATGCAGAAACCTGTTTCCCGGATTTTACTGGAGAGCTGTAGGGCTCGCAATATTGCGGCCAGTTCGGCTTGATACACGCTACAGTAATCGGCTAAGCGTAATGCCGCGCTTTTCACCTCTCTCCCGTCCCTCCACACTGAGACAGCCGCACCCACCTTACCCTCAATCTTGCTGCCATCGGTGTATAGGCAGGTGGTTACGGAATCTACCTCGGGTAGATCCTTTGGCTCTGTGACCAATTTGAAGGTGTAGGGCCTCCTTTCGGCTGGGTGGGGCAAATCAGACTTGCTTGCTTTATTTTCCAGTATTCTTCCTGGGAGCTCCGGAAGAGGCTTCCCTCTTTTAATTTCATATATTTTCCGTAGCTCAATTGCTCTTAGGTCTAGTGGCAATATTCCCGAGATAATTGCAGTGGCCATAAGGGAAGCGGTGCGGTGGGCTCTAGCAATTTGTATGGCAAAGTTCCGGGTTACTTGACTGAGGGCTCTCTGATTCCACCGACTCGATGCGGCTTCACCCCAGACACCAGCGGCATACAAGATGGTTGGCTCCACTACAGCTTTATAGAGAGTTTTTGTGATTTCTGTATTTAGGCCCCAGGTAGCTCTCGTTGCCCGTGCCACTTTTTTATAAAGGCTTAGACATTTCGTCACCTGAGTCTTGACGTGTGCATTGAAGTTCAGATTTGCGTCTATAGTAACTCCGAGCACTTTGAGAGTTCCTGAGAATCGGAGCTCCGTCCCTTCCAAGTACAGTTTCGGTGGGTTAAACTTGAGCTTCCTCGTTATTACTATCGCTTGGGTTTTGTGTGCAGCGAATTTCATTTTCGCCCTGTGACCCCAGCTTGATACCAACTGTAGAGCCTCATTTGCGTCTCTCTCGACTTCTGCAGATGTTTTCCCAGAAGCGATGATCAGGATGTCATCCGCAAAAGCTTGGACATGAGCTCGGATCCGCTCTGTGTTCCGCAGAAGAGGGTCCAGTTGTACATTCCACAGCAGTGGTCCACATGTAGAGCCCTGTATGCAGCCCTTCCCAGTACTTTGCTCGACCGTCTCACCCGCATATGTGAGTTTCACCTTACGATTTTCTAGGTAACTTGCTATCATTTTTAGCTCGGCTTGATGTACTCCCCTCCTTTCAAGTTCCAGCAACATGTAGGGCCACCAGGCATTGTCAAAAGCCCCTTCAATGTCGAGGGAGACGACAACGGTGATTTTCTGCTCTCTGCGGGCCTCCAGGATCGGTGTGATGGCGTCATAGAGCGCATCTTCCGTACTCCGCTGCGGGACAAAGCCGTACTGTCTCGAGTCCAAACCACCCCCCCGCCCCAGTGACCACCACAGACGATTTGTTAGAGCCTTTTCCAGGATCTTCCCCAAAACCGACAGTAACCCTATAGGTCTGAAGGCTTTTGGGTTTAAGTAGTCATCTCTGCCGGGTTTAGGGATAATCCTGATGGCGGCTTTCTTCCAAGATTTAGGGAAATATCCCAGTCTAAGACACGCATTATACAAGGCGAGAAGGGTCTCTGGTGCAGCCCTGAATACTTGGAGACAGATGTCAGCCGTAAAGCCGTCCAAACCTGGGGCTTTTTTAGGGCTCATGTTCTTTAGGACATTTTCAATTTCCCAGGCAGTAAAGGGCCTGTAGTTTTGGCTCTCTTGTTTGAGGTGTTGCACCAGTACTCTAGCTTTCTCCCGGATTTCCTTCTGGTCGTCGTTGTCTTTATCTGGGTCGTCCACCGGGTAGAAGGAAGTGGCTAGGAGATTCGCCGAGCCTCTGGGATCCAGCATGGTGCCACTCGCGGGGTCTCTCAGCAGACAATCCTCCTTCGTAGGGCCGCAAGTTTTTATAATTTTGTAGGCTACGTCCCAAATTTCCTCCTTTTTGAGGCCCGTTGTGAAAATTTTCCAATTTTCTAGGATGGCGGATTCTATGGCCATTTTATACTCCATCCTGGCCTCGATGTATGCCTGAACCGCCAGGTTCCTTCGCTGAGGATTTGCTCCGCGGATCCTACGACGCAGCCTTTTGACCTCCTCCTTCTGTGTTTCGAGCGCTGGAGTCCACCACTTGACCGTTCGGGGCCTCCGACATGCCTTGGCAGCTGGCATACTTTTCTCACACGCTTTTGTGATGCGTTCCGTGAGACGGTCAACCACAAGGTCCAATTCACTAGTTGATCCAACTCTGGAAAGAGCATATGGGGTAACTTGGTCGGCTAACAAGGACTCAGCCAGCTCTGTCTGGAAACTCTCCCAGTCCGCTTTCTTGGTATTAAATTTGCGGGTGGTAGGACTGCTTTTGCTTCCTTTTGGTTTTTCCATTTTTATGGCGAATGTTATGGCCCTGTGGTCCGAGAGCTGCAGCATGTCCTTGTCCACCTCCCAATGGTTAGGTTAGGTTAGGTTAGGTTAGGTTAGGTTAGGTTAGGTTAGGTTAGGTTAGGTTAGGTTAGGTTAGGTTAGGTTAGGTTAGGTTAGGTTAGGTTAGGTTAGGTTTTTTTTTTTTTTTTTTTTTTTTTTTTTTTTTTTTTTTTTTTTTTTTTTACTTCTACCTCCAACGTTATCGGAGTCTATTCTAACTTCCAACTTTCATTCCAGTTCTATCTAGTATGCCTCTCGTACTTTTATTCTACATACGGTTTCTTTCTTTCATGCATCTTTCTTACTTTTATGGGTGGGATTCCCATCTATTTGCTACGCTATCTATCTATCTTTTTTGTTTTCTTTTATTTTACTTTCTTACAGGTTGGGATATTACACAGGGTTTTTATTTCTTTATTTTCTCTTTTTATTTTTACAATTTATTCTATTTACTTATATCTATTACAATTTTTGTTTTCCTTACTTTACATTTTTGTATCTTTCTTATTTCTATTTCACTCATATTACAATCTTGTTGTCTATTTTTACTGGCTACTTTTGTTTCGATAACCTACTGTTTTACTTTATTTTTACAATTTCCAGATCTTATATCTATGCTTACTTCTAATATTCTTAAATATTGTACAAGCATAGGATTCTATGTTTTGTTCCTTAATATTACCGCTTTTGCAATTTTTTCACAGTACGTCATAAAGTCATGTCTTGTCAAGTCGTTGGCCATTATTGTGCTTACGTTTTCTTTTATAATTTTCATGTTCATTTTTTGTTCAGTGTCGTATCTGTCTTTGTCATACATGGGGCAAGTCAATATTATGTGGGTCACCGTTTCTTTTTCAGCGGGGTCACACAGACATGATGGGTTGTCTTTACATCTGAAGCGATTCAGATATTCGGAGAACCCACCATGTCCTGTCAGTATTTGTGTCTTCGTCATGTCCAACTCTATTTTTCTTGTTATTTTGTAAGCGGCGTTAACGTCTGGGAAAAATATTTTTGTTACTGAGGCTGTGGTTCCCTCGACATATCGTCGGTTCCACTCGTCAAGCGTATTCATTCTTATGATACGCCTGACGTGCGAGACCGGACATTTGTCATAGGCGGGTTTTTTCTTCGTGTTCTCAGCGGCCTCTTTGGCTAGTTCATCTGCCCTTTCGTTGCCCACCATTCCCGCATGCGCCTTGATCCAGAACAACTTGGTCACTTTATTATTTATTGCCGCCGTTCTTAGGTTGTTTCTGGTCTCAACCGCCAGGGGGTGGAGGCAACTGTGGTTCTTGACTGTTTGCAGTGCTGCCATTGAGTCGCTGAGGATTCCGAAGGTCTTCGCTCCCTTGTTTTTAATTATTTCCCGCGTTGCCACACAGATAGCAAGGAGCTCAGCCTGGTAAACCGTTGCATAATTTGGAAGTGCAAGCTTCATGGATCGGGTCTCGTTCCCTTCCGTCCAGAATGTTAATGCTGCACCTACTCCACCTCCAATTTTGCTTCCATCTGTGAAGATGCACACTTCATGGTTGGTGTTTGCGTTTACCTCCTCTTGGTTCACCAGACTGATCACCTCAATATCCTCTTGTTCTGCCGGGTGTGGGGTTTCTAGAGCTGGAAACACCCGCTCGACTTCCCTGTCTTTTAAATAAGGAAAATCAATTCCCTTTTTGGCCTCATACAATAATGCTGCCTCTTTTACCCTGAGATCAAGGGGGAGCAATCCTGTCAGCACCAGAGCTGCGTTCAGGGACACGGTGCGATAGCCTTTGCACATTTTTTGCGCGATTCCTCTTTGCACTGTTCCCAATTTCTTTTTTACTCCTATCTTGTCCGCCGCACCTGCCCATACACTAGCTGCGTAAAGTACCACCGGCTCTATTGCTGCATTATATATTATTTTAATAATGTCCGGGTGCAGACCCCAACTGGTCTTTGCGGCTCTAGACAGCTGCTTGTATATCCCGATGGCCCTACTGCAGACATTCGCCACGTGCGTATTATATGTCATTTTGTCATCGATGGTCACTCCAAGCACCTTTATATGCGTTGACATTTTTATGGCTACTCCCCCCATGCTCAGGCGTGGAGTGTCATATTTTAGTTTGCGGGTTATGGTCATTGCACATGTTTTGTGTGGCGCAAATGTTAGTTTGTTTTGGGCTCCCCACGCCTGAACATGTTTAAGGGCGACTCCGGCACTTACTTCAACGTCGTGCGCAGTGTCACCATCGAAGACCAGGACCACGTCGTCGGCAAATGCCTGGCAGTATACTCCCATTTCTGTAAGGCTATACAGCAGCGGATCTAACAAAAGGTTCCATAGTATAGGTCCCCCTATTGAGCCTTGAACGCAGCCCTTGCTTGTGGTTTTTTGGTACTCTTCGCCGCAGTATCGCACTCTAACCATTCTATCTTTAAGATAGCTATCTACTACCTGCCGTAGATTTTGTGGACATTCTTCCTCAGCTAGTCGGACTCTAACTGCTGGCCACCATGCACTATCAAATGCTCCCTCTATATCTAGGGATACAAGTACTACGATCCTTTTACTATCTCGCTTTTTCTGTATGTACTTTGTAAGCCTATAGAGGGAGTCTTCCGTGCTCCTTTGGGGCATGAATCCGTACTGGCGAGTACTCATCCTTGGTAGTAGGTGATGTTTTATTCTTGCCATCAGCATTTTCTCGTATATTTTTCCGAGAACTGCCAGGAGGCCTATCGGTCTGAATGATTTGGGAGATGTGTAGTTGTCTTTCCCAGGCTTTCGCAATATTATCACTACTGCCTCCTTCCATGTCCTCGGAAAATACTTTAGTTCGAGGCACTTGTTAAATATTGCAAGGAAGAGTTCCGGATTTTGGTTTATGGCGGCGTTCAGTATGTCCGCTGTTAGACCGTCTGCTCCTGGTGCTTTCTTAGGGTTAAAGGAATTCGCCGCTCGTTTCATTTCGGTGACCGTGAATGGCGGTTCGCAGAAATTATTTTGCTCTCCACTGTTCACCGTCTCCGCTCTGATTCTCGTGGTGGTATGGTGTTCGCTGTCCTTTTCAGTGATATCTTCTGGATAGAAGGTATCTGCTAAAAGTCTTGCGGATTCCTTTTCATTTAATACCTCTCCATTTCTTTCGAGCGGCTGGTCTTCTTCCCTTTTTGATGTTCTCCCTATGACCCTGTATATCCCTTCCCAGACTCCCTCTTTGTCCTGTTTACAACAAAAGTCTTTCCAACTCTGTGTCTGTGTTTTGATTGCTAATGTCTCATATTCTTCTTTTTGTTTCAGGTACTCTGCTACGACCCCTGATCTGCGGTGTGGAGCTGCACATCTGATACGTCGCTTCTTGGTGGCAACCTTTTTCTTCAGGTCAGCGAGTTCTTCGGACCACCATGGCAAGGTAAGTGTTTCTTTATTTTGTTTTTTAGGCATAGTTTGTGAGCATGCGTCTTTTATTGCTTCGGTAAGGGACTCGACAGCCTCATCTATCTCTATTGGGGTGTATATGTTCTTTATTTTTATTTCATTTAGTCCCTTTTCGCTTAGAAATTGGTGGAGTTTCATTTGAAATTCGTCCCATTTTGCTTTTTTTGTATTATACACCCTAGTAGTCCTGCTGATTTTCGATCCCTTACTTTTGCGCAATAAAATACTAAATGTTATGCCATTGTGGTCCGAGCTCGTGAGACCTTCATCTACTTTCCAGTCACTCACCAGGTTCAGTATGTCCGTAGAACAGGATGTGATGTCCACCCAGCTTCTGTACCTTTTTCCTCCTCTCACAGTGTCAAAGGTCGGGATTTTCCCAGTATTTAGAACATTGAGACCCATTTCATCGAGTGCTCCTGACATTTCTTCACCCCTGATGTCTGTCTCTAGACTTCCCCACCATTCGCTCCAAGCATTTGAGTCACCGGCTGTTAGCCATCTCTTTGAGGCTGTGTGATTCTCGATCTTTTTTAAGTGGTCGAGGTATGGTTGAAGCGGCTCGGTGGGTTCGAAGTAATATGAGACTAACGTCAGACTCCATGCGCTTGTTCGAGCCTCTACCACAACAATGTTACTGGTTGTGAGGTTCGGATGCTGGATGATTTCAATGTCAGGGTCAAACACAACAATTGCTGCCTTTACCGTGGTTTGTCCAGGACTTTGGAAGATTCTGGCTCCCCGACGACCCTTCATACTTGGTTCTTTGCCGATGTAAGGCTCTTGTATTAATGCAATCGCTATTTTTCTTTTGTTGGCCTCTATGAATAGTTCATCGGTTGCCAGTCTCTTCTTCTTCAAGTTGGCCTGGATTACTTTATAAGGAGTTTGGGTGCCTGTGTCAACTTTAGCAATAGGCTATCGTTGACCTTGCTATGGTGTCCCATCTCTTCCTTATCGGGCACTCTCTGTGGAACGTATTATGTTCCGTCTGGGTCATTCCCGCTATTTTGCAGTTCCTGCAGGCGGGCACTCCGCCGGCGCGCCAGTCTGGACACTCGTCCCTTACATGGGCTTCTCCACAGTGGCTGCACAAGTCCTGAGATTCCTTGCAATGTCGCTTGCTGTGGCCAAACTCAAGGCAGCGCGAGCATTGAAGCAGCGGTGATTGGTCGTCCGCCTGCACAATCTGGAGGTCCACACGAAGGTGGCCTTTTTCCGTTACTCTCTGCCATATCTTTGGAGAGGAGCTAAGAACTATGTGGCAATTGTGAGGATTTCGTGCTCTCTTCCTGTATCTTATTCCGATACGGTTTTCCTCTTCATTGAGGCCATGGAATATATCCTTATTTTGTTTCGCCACTGCTTTGAGTACTTCCTCATCCGTATGTGCAGCGAGTACATCCTTCATAATGATGAGAGGATCCTTGTTTTTTACTTCTTCGACCACTAGTCTTTTGTTGGAGCTCTGTATTCTCTCTTTTATCTTTCTTTTTTCCCCTTCAGTCTTGCAGCTCATTATTACCTTGCGATCCTTTGCCTTACGCACTTTCTCTACCGTCACCCAGCCCTCCTTTGCGTCGACTGCTTCTCTCACCTTAGACAAAATCTGTTCCCCCGTTTCAGTCTCGTCTTCAGAGGAGATTACTACTGAATGTAGTGTCCCACGCTGTTTTAATTGTGTTATGGCCGGGTTTGGTGCGGCTGCTACGTTAACGTGTGTAGCCGCCGTTGCGCTGGCATAAGTTGTTGCCGCTTTTTCCGTAGCAATTTTCATTTGTTCCAGCTTTTCTGCTTGTTTCTCCACCACTTCTTTAAGTTCATCCATCTTTCTGCTGTTCTCCTGGAGAAGCCTTGTTTGTTCCTCCAGATGAACAGCAGCCGACGGTTGGTCTAAGTTGGCTGGGGGTGGGGATGGCGTGTTTTCTTTACTCTGTCCACGCCCTTTCAATTCTATCTCTATTTCTTTCATGATCTTAGAGAGCTTATCATGAGCTTCAAGTACTGCGTCCTTTATCTCACCTTTCAGATTTCTTGAGGCGTTTATGTTAATTTTAATCCTTGTAAGATAGGTCCTTGCTAGCTCTATCTTGCTTTTCTCCTTCTTTTGATCCACTTTGGGAGACGGGTTTCGTTCCGCCGTTGCCTGCACAGCAAGTGTTTCTAGATTCTCTACTTGCTCCGACCTGGCCGGCAGCTCAGGAGTATCAGCGGACTTGTTCTTGGGCCTCGCGCCAGTTGCCGCATCCGAAGCCAACGCAGACGCGGTTTCCGGTGTAGTATTAGAATTTCCTATGGTTGTCGCTGCCGGAGATAGTCCCGTGGCACTCCGAGGGGACTGTTGACTCGTCCCCGGCCCTTTACGGACCGGCGAACGGGATAAAACCATTTTCGGTATTTTCGCCTAGTGAAAAGTCTACCTTAGCGATGAAATAAGGGTGGGTGGGAGGGCGATTTTTTGCCGATTTGCGGCGGGAATCGATGCTAATCGACGCGGAACAGTGAAATGAAGGTGAAACAATAGTTTCAGGATGCAAAGAAACGAAGATAAAAGTACAAGGAGCCAAAAACAGGTGTAAAATTGGATAGAATTTATCAAATTAGAAAATACGGTATTTCTGAGTGAAATCTCTTACAAAACTGGCTGGAAACGACTGTATTATACTTATTTAGGTACCAAAAAGCAAATTAGTATGCAAGAACAGGACTATATTCAACTATTGAGAGCAAAAATTTCGTATCAACACACGTAAATCGCCTACTATGAAGACTTTTGTTGCTATGGTAGGTACAAAGATGTGAATAATTCGAAAACTACTGGACCGATTTCAACAAACGATACGTCAAACGACGCGGCGCGTCGGGAGGCAGACAAAAGCTAGTAAAACAGAACTACTTTGGAAGAAAAAATTTGGGTGGTGACCGAAAATGTAAAATATGTAATTTTAAAATGTCTTTTTCAGGTGTGGAGAGTCGGTTTTTGCCGATTTGCGGCGGGAATCGATGCTAATCGACGCGGAACAGTGAAATGAAGGTGAAACAATAGTTTCAGGATGCAAAGAAACGAAGATAAAAGTACAAGGAGCCAAAAACAGGTGTAAAATTGGATAGAATTTATCAAATTAGAAAATACGGTATTTCTGAGTGAAATCTCTTACAAAACTGGCTGGAAACGACTGTATTATACTTATTTAGGTACCAAAAAGCAAATTAGTATGCAAGAACAGGACTATATTCAACTATTGAGAGCAAAAATTTCGTATCAACACACGTAAATCGCCTACTATGAAGACTTTTGTTGCTATGGTAGGTACAAAGATGTGAATAATTCGAAAACTACTGGACCGATTTCAACAAACGATACGTCAAACGACGCGGCGCGTCGGGAGGCAGACAAAAGCTAGTAAAACAGAACTACTTTGGAAGAAAAAATTTGGGTGGTGACCGAAAATGTAAAATATGTAATTTTAAAATGTCTTTTTCAGGTGTGGAGAGTCGGTTTTTGCCGATTTGCGGCGGGAATCGATGCTAATCGACGCGGAACAGTGAAATGAAGGTGAAACAATAGTTTCAGGATGCAAAGAAACGAAGATAAAAGTACAAGGAGCCAAAAACAGGTGTAAAATTGGATAGAATTTATCAAATTAGAAAATACGGTATTTCTGAGTGAAATCTCTTACAAAACTGGCTGGAAACGACTGTATTATACTTATTTAGGTACCAAAAAGCAAATTAGTATGCAAGAACAGGACTATATTCAACTATTGAGAGCAAAAATTTCGTATCAACACACGTAAATCGCCTACTATGAAGACTTTTGTTGCTATGGTAGGTACAAAGATGTGAATAATTCGAAAACTACTGGACCGATTTCAACAAACGATACGTCAAACGACGCGGCGCGTCGGGAGGCAGACAAAAGCTAGTAAAACAGAACTACTTTGGAAGAAAAAATTTGGGTGGTGACCGAAAATGTAAAATATGTAATTTTAAAATGTCTTTTTCAGGTGTGGAGAGTCGGTTTTTGCCGATTTGCGGCGGGAATCGATGCTAATCGACGCGGAACAGTGAAATGAAGGTGAAACAATAGTTTCAGGATGCAAAGAAACGAAGATAAAAGTACAAGGAGCCAAAAACAGGTGTAAAATTGGATAGAATTTATCAAATTAGAAAATACGGTATTTCTGAGTGAAATCTCTTACAAAACTGGCTGGAAACGACTGTATTATACTTATTTAGGTACCAAAAAGCAAATTAGTATGCAAGAACAGGACTATATTCAACTATTGAGAGCAAAAATTTCGTATCAACACACGTAAATCGCCTACTATGAAGACTTTTGTTGCTATGGTAGGTACAAAGATGTGAATAATTCGAAAACTACTGGACCGATTTCAACAAACGATACGTCAAACGACGCGGCGCGTCGGGAGGCAGACAAAAGCTAGTAAAACAGAACTACTTTGGAAGAAAAAATTTGGGTGGTGACCGAAAATGTAAAATATGTAATTTTAAAATGTCTTTTTCAGGTGTGGAGAGTCGGTTTTTGCCGATTTGCGGCGGGAATCGATGCTAATCGACGCGGAACAGTGAAATGAAGGTGAAACAATAGTTTCAGGATGCAAAGAAACGAAGATAAAAGTACAAGGAGCCAAAAACAGGTGTAAAATTGGATAGAATTTATCAAATTAGAAAATACGGTATTTCTGAGTGAAATCTCTTACAAAACTGGCTGGAAACGACTGTATTATACTTATTTAGGTACCAAAAAGCAAATTAGTATGCAAGAACAGGACTATATTCAACTATTGAGAGCAAAAATTTCGTATCAACACACGTAAATCGCCTACTATGAAGACTTTTGTTGCTATGGTAGGTACAAAGATGTGAATAATTCGAAAACTACTGGACCGATTTCAACAAACGATACGTCAAACGACGCGGCGCGTCGGGAGGCAGACAAAAGCTAGTAAAACAGAACTACTTTGGAAGAAAAAATTTGGGTGGTGACCGAAAATGTAAAATATGTAATTTTAAAATGTCTTTTTCAGGTGTGGAGAGTCGGTTTTTGCCGATTTGCGGCGGGAATCGATGCTAATCGACGCGGAACAGTGAAATGAAGGTGAAACAATAGTTTCAGGATGCAAAGAAACGAAGATAAAAGTACAAGGAGCCAAAAACAGGTGTAAAATTGGATAGAATTTATCAAATTAGAAAATACGGTATTTCTGAGTGAAATCTCTTACAAAACTGGCTGGAAACGACTGTATTATACTTATTTAGGTACCAAAAAGCAAATTAGTATGCAAGAACAGGACTATATTCAACTATTGAGAGCAAAAATTTCGTATCAACACACGTAAATCGCCTACTATGAAGACTTTTGTTGCTATGGTAGGTACAAAGATGTGAATAATTCGAAAACTACTGGACCGATTTCAACAAACGATACGTCAAACGACGCGGCGCGTCGGGAGGCAGACAAAAGCTAGTAAAACAGAACTACTTTGGAAGAAAAAATTTGGGTGGTGACCGAAAATGTAAAATATGTAATTTTAAAATGTCTTTTTCAGGTGTGGAGAGTCGGTTTTTGCCGATTTGCGGCGGGAATCGATGCTAATCGACGCGGAACAGTGAAATGAAGGTGAAACAATAGTTTCAGGATGCAAAGAAACGAAGATAAAAGTACAAGGAGCCAAAAACAGGTGTAAAATTGGATAGAATTTATCAAATTAGAAAATACGGTATTTCTGAGTGAAATCTCTTACAAAACTGGCTGGAAACGACTGTATTATACTTATTTAGGTACCAAAAAGCAAATTAGTATGCAAGAACAGGACTATATTCAACTATTGAGAGCAAAAATTTCGTATCAACACACGTAAATCGCCTACTATGAAGACTTTTGTTGCTATGGTAGGTACAAAGATGTGAATAATTCGAAAACTACTGGACCGATTTCAACAAACGATACGTCAAACGACGCGGCGCGTCGGGAGGCAGACAAAAGCTAGTAAAACAGAACTACTTTGGAAGAAAAAATTTGGGTGGTGACCGAAAATGTAAAATATGTAATTTTAAAATGTCTTTTTCAGGTGTGGAGAGTCGGTTTTTGCCGATTTGCGGCGGGAATCGATGCTAATCGACGCGGAACAGTGAAATGAAGGTGAAACAATAGTTTCAGGATGCAAAGAAACGAAGATAAAAGTACAAGGAGCCAAAAACAGGTGTAAAATTGGATAGAATTTATCAAATTAGAAAATACGGTATTTCTGAGTGAAATCTCTTACAAAACTGGCTGGAAACGACTGTATTATACTTATTTAGGTACCAAAAAGCAAATTAGTATGCAAGAACAGGACTATATTCAACTATTGAGAGCAAAAATTTCGTATCAACACACGTAAATCGCCTACTATGAAGACTTTTGTTGCTATGGTAGGTACAAAGATGTGAATAATTCGAAAACTACTGGACCGATTTCAACAAACGATACGTCAAACGACGCGGCGCGTCGGGAGGCAGACAAAAGCTAGTAAAACAGAACTACTTTGGAAGAAAAAATTTGGGTGGTGACCGAAAATGTAAAATATGTAATTTTAAAATGTCTTTTTCAGGTGTGGAGAGTCGGTTTTTGCCGATTTGCGGCGGGAATCGATGCTAATCGACGCGGAACAGTGAAATGAAGGTGAAACAATAGTTTCAGGATGCAAAGAAACGAAGATAAAAGTACAAGGAGCCAAAAACAGGTGTAAAATTGGATAGAATTTATCAAATTAGAAAATACGGTATTTCTGAGTGAAATCTCTTACAAAACTGGCTGGAAACGACTGTATTATACTTATTTAGGTACCAAAAAGCAAATTAGTATGCAAGAACAGGACTATATTCAACTATTGAGAGCAAAAATTTCGTATCAACACACGTAAATCGCCTACTATGAAGACTTTTGTTGCTATGGTAGGTACAAAGATGTGAATAATTCGAAAACTACTGGACCGATTTCAACAAACGATACGTCAAACGACGCGGCGCGTCGGGAGGCAGACAAAAGCTAGTAAAACAGAACTACTTTGGAAGAAAAAATTTGGGTGGTGACCGAAAATGTAAAATATGTAATTTTAAAATGTCTTTTTCAGGTGTGGAGAGTCGGTTTTTGCCGATTTGCGGCGGGAATCGATGCTAATCGACGCGGAACAGTGAAATGAAGGTGAAACAATAGTTTCAGGATGCAAAGAAACGAAGATAAAAGTACAAGGAGCCAAAAACAGGTGTAAAATTGGATAGAATTTATCAAATTAGAAAATACGGTATTTCTGAGTGAAATCTCTTACAAAACTGGCTGGAAACGACTGTATTATACTTATTTAGGTACCAAAAAGCAAATTAGTATGCAAGAACAGGACTATATTCAACTATTGAGAGCAAAAATTTCGTATCAACACACGTAAATCGCCTACTATGAAGACTTTTGTTGCTATGGTAGGTACAAAGATGTGAATAATTCGAAAACTACTGGACCGATTTCAACAAACGATACGTCAAACGACGCGGCGCGTCGGGAGGCAGACAAAAGCTAGTAAAACAGAACTACTTTGGAAGAAAAAATTTGGGTGGTGACCGAAAATGTAAAATATGTAATTTTAAAATGTCTTTTTCAGGTGTGGAGAGTCGGTTTTTGCCGATTTGCGGCGGGAATCGATGCTAATCGACGCGGAACAGTGAAATGAAGGTGAAACAATAGTTTCAGGATGCAAAGAAACGAAGATAAAAGTACAAGGAGCCAAAAACAGGTGTAAAATTGGATAGAATTTATCAAATTAGAAAATACGGTATTTCTGAGTGAAATCTCTTACAAAACTGGCTGGAAACGACTGTATTATACTTATTTAGGTACCAAAAAGCAAATTAGTATGCAAGAACAGGACTATATTCAACTATTGAGAGCAAAAATTTCGTATCAACACACGTAAATCGCCTACTATGAAGACTTTTGTTGCTATGGTAGGTACAAAGATGTGAATAATTCGAAAACTACTGGACCGATTTCAACAAACGATACGTCAAACGACGCGGCGCGTCGGGAGGCAGACAAAAGCTAGTAAAACAGAACTACTTTGGAAGAAAAAATTTGGGTGGTGACCGAAAATGTAAAATATGTAATTTTAAAATGTCTTTTTCAGGTGTGGAGAGTCGGTTTTTGCCGATTTGCGGCGGGAATCGATGCTAATCGACGCGGAACAGTGAAATGAAGGTGAAACAATAGTTTCAGGATGCAAAGAAACGAAGATAAAAGTACAAGGAGCCAAAAACAGGTGTAAAATTGGATAGAATTTATCAAATTAGAAAATACGGTATTTCTGAGTGAAATCTCTTACAAAACTGGCTGGAAACGACTGTATTATACTTATTTAGGTACCAAAAAGCAAATTAGTATGCAAGAACAGGACTATATTCAACTATTGAGAGCAAAAATTTCGTATCAACACACGTAAATCGCCTACTATGAAGACTTTTGTTGCTATGGTAGGTACAAAGATGTGAATAATTCGAAAACTACTGGACCGATTTCAACAAACGATACGTCAAACGACGCGGCGCGTCGGGAGGCAGACAAAAGCTAGTAAAACAGAACTACTTTGGAAGAAAAAATTTGGGTGGTGACCGAAAATGTAAAATATGTAATTTTAAAATGTCTTTTTCAGGTGTGGAGAGTCGGTTTTTGCCGATTTGCGGCGGGAATCGATGCTAATCGACGCGGAACAGTGAAATGAAGGTGAAACAATAGTTTCAGGATGCAAAGAAACGAAGATAAAAGTACAAGGAGCCAAAAACAGGTGTAAAATTGGATAGAATTTATCAAATTAGAAAATACGGTATTTCTGAGTGAAATCTCTTACAAAACTGGCTGGAAACGACTGTATTATACTTATTTAGGTACCAAAAAGCAAATTAGTATGCAAGAACAGGACTATATTCAACTATTGAGAGCAAAAATTTCGTATCAACACACGTAAATCGCCTACTATGAAGACTTTTGTTGCTATGGTAGGTACAAAGATGTGAATAATTCGAAAACTACTGGACCGATTTCAACAAACGATACGTCAAACGACGCGGCGCGTCGGGAGGCAGACAAAAGCTAGTAAAACAGAACTACTTTGGAAGAAAAAATTTGGGTGGTGACCGAAAATGTAAAATATGTAATTTTAAAATGTCTTTTTCAGGTGTGGAGAGTCGGTTTTTGCCGATTTGCGGCGGGAATCGATGCTAATCGACGCGGAACAGTGAAATGAAGGTGAAACAATAGTTTCAGGATGCAAAGAAACGAAGATAAAAGTACAAGGAGCCAAAAACAGGTGTAAAATTGGATAGAATTTATCAAATTAGAAAATACGGTATTTCTGAGTGAAATCTCTTACAAAACTGGCTGGAAACGACTGTATTATACTTATTTAGGTACCAAAAAGCAAATTAGTATGCAAGAACAGGACTATATTCAACTATTGAGAGCAAAAATTTCGTATCAACACACGTAAATCGCCTACTATGAAGACTTTTGTTGCTATGGTAGGTACAAAGATGTGAATAATTCGAAAACTACTGGACCGATTTCAACAAACGATACGTCAAACGACGCGGCGCGTCGGGAGGCAGACAAAAGCTAGTAAAACAGAACTACTTTGGAAGAAAAAATTTGGGTGGTGACCGAAAATGTAAAATATGTAATTTTAAAATGTCTTTTTCAGGTGTGGAGAGTCGGTTTTTGCCGATTTGCGGCGGGAATCGATGCTAATCGACGCGGAACAGTGAAATGAAGGTGAAACAATAGTTTCAGGATGCAAAGAAACGAAGATAAAAGTACAAGGAGCCAAAAACAGGTGTAAAATTGGATAGAATTTATCAAATTAGAAAATACGGTATTTCTGAGTGAAATCTCTTACAAAACTGGCTGGAAACGACTGTATTATACTTATTTAGGTACCAAAAAGCAAATTAGTATGCAAGAACAGGACTATATTCAACTATTGAGAGCAAAAATTTCGTATCAACACACGTAAATCGCCTACTATGAAGACTTTTGTTGCTATGGTAGGTACAAAGATGTGAATAATTCGAAAACTACTGGACCGATTTCAACAAACGATACGTCAAACGACGCGGCGCGTCGGGAGGCAGACAAAAGCTAGTAAAACAGAACTACTTTGGAAGAAAAAATTTGGGTGGTGACCGAAAATGTAAAATATGTAATTTTAAAATGTCTTTTTCAGGTGTGGAGAGTCGGTTTTTGCCGATTTGCGGCGGGAATCGATGCTAATCGACGCGGAACAGTGAAATGAAGGTGAAACAATAGTTTCAGGATGCAAAGAAACGAAGATAAAAGTACAAGGAGCCAAAAACAGGTGTAAAATTGGATAGAATTTATCAAATTAGAAAATACGGTATTTCTGAGTGAAATCTCTTACAAAACTGGCTGGAAACGACTGTATTATACTTATTTAGGTACCAAAAAGCAAATTAGTATGCAAGAACAGGACTATATTCAACTATTGAGAGCAAAAATTTCGTATCAACACACGTAAATCGCCTACTATGAAGACTTTTGTTGCTATGGTAGGTACAAAGATGTGAATAATTCGAAAACTACTGGACCGATTTCAACAAACGATACGTCAAACGACGCGGCGCGTCGGGAGGCAGACAAAAGCTAGTAAAACAGAACTACTTTGGAAGAAAAAATTTGGGTGGTGACCGAAAATGTAAAATATGTAATTTTAAAATGTCTTTTTCAGGTGTGGAGAGTCGGTTTTTGCCGATTTGCGGCGGGAATCGATGCTAATCGACGCGGAACAGTGAAATGAAGGTGAAACAATAGTTTCAGGATGCAAAGAAACGAAGATAAAAGTACAAGGAGCCAAAAACAGGTGTAAAATTGGATAGAATTTATCAAATTAGAAAATACGGTATTTCTGAGTGAAATCTCTTACAAAACTGGCTGGAAACGACTGTATTATACTTATTTAGGTACCAAAAAGCAAATTAGTATGCAAGAACAGGACTATATTCAACTATTGAGAGCAAAAATTTCGTATCAACACACGTAAATCGCCTACTATGAAGACTTTTGTTGCTATGGTAGGTACAAAGATGTGAATAATTCGAAAACTACTGGACCGATTTCAACAAACGATACGTCAAACGACGCGGCGCGTCGGGAGGCAGACAAAAGCTAGTAAAACAGAACTACTTTGGAAGAAAAAATTTGGGTGGTGACCGAAAATGTAAAATATGTAATTTTAAAATGTCTTTTTCAGGTGTGGAGAGTCGGTTTTTGCCGATTTGCGGCGGGAATCGATGCTAATCGACGCGGAACAGTGAAATGAAGGTGAAACAATAGTTTCAGGATGCAAAGAAACGAAGATAAAAGTACAAGGAGCCAAAAACAGGTGTAAAATTGGATAGAATTTATCAAATTAGAAAATACGGTATTTCTGAGTGAAATCTCTTACAAAACTGGCTGGAAACGACTGTATTATACTTATTTAGGTACCAAAAAGCAAATTAGTATGCAAGAACAGGACTATATTCAACTATTGAGAGCAAAAATTTCGTATCAACACACGTAAATCGCCTACTATGAAGACTTTTGTTGCTATGGTAGGTACAAAGATGTGAATAATTCGAAAACTACTGGACCGATTTCAACAAACGATACGTCAAACGACGCGGCGCGTCGGGAGGCAGACAAAAGCTAGTAAAACAGAACTACTTTGGAAGAAAAAATTTGGGTGGTGACCGAAAATGTAAAATATGTAATTTTAAAATGTCTTTTTCAGGTGTGGAGAGTCGGTTTTTGCCGATTTGCGGCGGGAATCGATGCTAATCGACGCGGAACAGTGAAATGAAGGTGAAACAATAGTTTCAGGATGCAAAGAAACGAAGATAAAAGTACAAGGAGCCAAAAACAGGTGTAAAATTGGATAGAATTTATCAAATTAGAAAATACGGTATTTCTGAGTGAAATCTCTTACAAAACTGGCTGGAAACGACTGTATTATACTTATTTAGGTACCAAAAAGCAAATTAGTATGCAAGAACAGGACTATATTCAACTATTGAGAGCAAAAATTTCGTATCAACACACGTAAATCGCCTACTATGAAGACTTTTGTTGCTATGGTAGGTACAAAGATGTGAATAATTCGAAAACTACTGGACCGATTTCAACAAACGATACGTCAAACGACGCGGCGCGTCGGGAGGCAGACAAAAGCTAGTAAAACAGAACTACTTTGGAAGAAAAAATTTGGGTGGTGACCGAAAATGTAAAATATGTAATTTTAAAATGTCTTTTTCAGGTGTGGAGAGTCGGTTTTTGCCGATTTGCGGCGGGAATCGATGCTAATCGACGCGGAACAGTGAAATGAAGGTGAAACAATAGTTTCAGGATGCAAAGAAACGAAGATAAAAGTACAAGGAGCCAAAAACAGGTGTAAAATTGGATAGAATTTATCAAATTAGAAAATACGGTATTTCTGAGTGAAATCTCTTACAAAACTGGCTGGAAACGACTGTATTATACTTATTTAGGTACCAAAAAGCAAATTAGTATGCAAGAACAGGACTATATTCAACTATTGAGAGCAAAAATTTCGTATCAACACACGTAAATCGCCTACTATGAAGACTTTTGTTGCTATGGTAGGTACAAAGATGTGAATAATTCGAAAACTACTGGACCGATTTCAACAAACGATACGTCAAACGACGCGGCGCGTCGGGAGGCAGACAAAAGCTAGTAAAACAGAACTACTTTGGAAGAAAAAATTTGGGTGGTGACCGAAAATGTAAAATATGTAATTTTAAAATGTCTTTTTCAGGTGTGGAGAGTCGGTTTTTGCCGATTTGCGGCGGGAATCGATGCTAATCGACGCGGAACAGTGAAATGAAGGTGAAACAATAGTTTCAGGATGCAAAGAAACGAAGATAAAAGTACAAGGAGCCAAAAACAGGTGTAAAATTGGATAGAATTTATCAAATTAGAAAATACGGTATTTCTGAGTGAAATCTCTTACAAAACTGGCTGGAAACGACTGTATTATACTTATTTAGGTACCAAAAAGCAAATTAGTATGCAAGAACAGGACTATATTCAACTATTGAGAGCAAAAATTTCGTATCAACACACGTAAATCGCCTACTATGAAGACTTTTGTTGCTATGGTAGGTACAAAGATGTGAATAATTCGAAAACTACTGGACCGATTTCAACAAACGATACGTCAAACGACGCGGCGCGTCGGGAGGCAGACAAAAGCTAGTAAAACAGAACTACTTTGGAAGAAAAAATTTGGGTGGTGACCGAAAATGTAAAATATGTAATTTTAAAATGTCTTTTTCAGGTGTGGAGAGTCGGTTTTTGCCGATTTGCGGCGGGAATCGATGCTAATCGACGCGGAACAGTGAAATGAAGGTGAAACAATAGTTTCAGGATGCAAAGAAACGAAGATAAAAGTACAAGGAGCCAAAAACAGGTGTAAAATTGGATAGAATTTATCAAATTAGAAAATACGGTATTTCTGAGTGAAATCTCTTACAAAACTGGCTGGAAACGACTGTATTATACTTATTTAGGTACCAAAAAGCAAATTAGTATGCAAGAACAGGACTATATTCAACTATTGAGAGCAAAAATTTCGTATCAACACACGTAAATCGCCTACTATGAAGACTTTTGTTGCTATGGTAGGTACAAAGATGTGAATAATTCGAAAACTACTGGACCGATTTCAACAAACGATACGTCAAACGACGCGGCGCGTCGGGAGGCAGACAAAAGCTAGTAAAACAGAACTACTTTGGAAGAAAAAATTTGGGTGGTGACCGAAAATGTAAAATATGTAATTTTAAAATGTCTTTTTCAGGTGTGGAGAGTCGGTTTTTGCCGATTTGCGGCGGGAATCGATGCTAATCGACGCGGAACAGTGAAATGAAGGTGAAACAATAGTTTCAGGATGCAAAGAAACGAAGATAAAAGTACAAGGAGCCAAAAACAGGTGTAAAATTGGATAGAATTTATCAAATTAGAAAATACGGTATTTCTGAGTGAAATCTCTTACAAAACTGGCTGGAAACGA
Source organism: Rhodophaea formosa (assembly GCA_963082605.1). Classification (NCBI taxonomy): domain Eukaryota; kingdom Metazoa; phylum Arthropoda; class Insecta; order Lepidoptera; family Pyralidae; genus Rhodophaea; species Rhodophaea formosa. The sequence continues at coordinate 24,872,709 of OY720207.1, forward strand.
CTGTATTATACTTATTTAGGTACCAAAAAGCAAATTAGTATGCAAGAACAGGACTATATTCAACTATTGAGAGCAAAAATTTCGTATCAACACACGTAAATCGCCTACTATGAAGACTTTTGTTGCTATGGTAGGTACAAAGATGTGAATAATTCGAAAACTACTGGACCGATTTCAACAAACGATACGTCAAACGACGCGGCGCGTCGGGAGGCAGACAAAAGCTAGTAAAACAGAACTACTTTGGAAGAAAAAATTTGGGTGGTGACCGAAAATGTAAAATATGTAATTTTAAAATGTCTTTTTCAGGTGTGGAGAGTCGGTTTTTGCCGATTTGCGGCGGGAATCGATGCTAATCGACGCGGAACAGTGAAATGAAGGTGAAACAATAGTTTCAGGATGCAAAGAAACGAAGATAAAAGTACAAGGAGCCAAAAACAGGTGTAAAATTGGATAGAATTTATCAAATTAGAAAATACGGTATTTCTGAGTGAAATCTCTTACAAAACTGGCTGGAAACGACTGTATTATACTTATTTAGGTACCAAAAAGCAAATTAGTATGCAAGAACAGGACTATATTCAACTATTGAGAGCAAAAATTTCGTATCAACACACGTAAATCGCCTACTATGAAGACTTTTGTTGCTATGGTAGGTACAAAGATGTGAATAATTCGAAAACTACTGGACCGATTTCAACAAACGATACGTCAAACGACGCGGCGCGTCGGGAGGCAGACAAAAGCTAGTAAAACAGAACTACTTTGGAAGAAAAAATTTGGGTGGTGACCGAAAATGTAAAATATGTAATTTTAAAATGTCTTTTTCAGGTGTGGAGAGTCGGTT